>JASDQU010106504.1:0-19937 GCA_032191745.1 Picea mariana | reverse complement strand
GACGCGAGGGGAGGAAGAGAACTCTGGAGATACGCAGAGTGAGTGATAGCAGAGAAGGGGGAGAGTAACCCTCATTCTCGGTCACTGGAAAATTGAGACACAGTGTTGCAACATCGTGGTATCAGCTCGGGGGTGGCTAGTTGTAAATCCTATCGGAATAGCTGAGCATATGGTTGGGTGGAAATGAGCACCCTTCTCAGTAGTTGCACTCACTTCTGGTGTTATTTCTGATAAGTGTTTTACATCTTGCATCTTGAAATTCATATGCTGACATATATGCTCATAAACTGTGAAATTGTGAATGATTACAGTATAAAGACTGTCTGTGCAGTGATTTGATAAGAAAGGGTATATGTATGCTTGTAACAGAAAAACCACGCATGGCTTATGTTGATAGATAAATTTAATTATGTGAAAGTTGAACCAAGTTAGACTTCCAGTCTATTCTCAGGAATTTGTTTCCCCTTATCTATCTCCAAGAATGCTCCGGAATAGAACTCTCCACAGAGATACCCTTCTTGGAAAAGTTTACCAAGAGCCTGGAAAAAGGACCAGAATGCGCAAGTCTTAACAACCCTGTACGAGGAAGAATGATCCTCTTGAAATCCTGAAGTAGCAGCGTAGGGATAAGTATTGATCGATGGACGAGATCCCGTCGAAAGATCTGTGGTCATTCACGACCATTAGATTGGTGGAAGAAACAAGGGTGTTACATGCCTTACCGCTTTTCTTTTATCTTCGTGAGTAGCGAGCAAATCGGGACCATAGATCCCCAAGGACTATGGGAGTATCTGGACCGTTGGTTTTTCCACTTCTAGAGAGTAGGGGGAGAGTGCACAATGTGGGACAGATCTGAGCCATCAGATATTAGTTAGAAAACTCGACAGCCGTTGGATTTGTTAGGAGATGCATGAGGGTTAAGCCCTCGTGAACAAGGGTGAAAGTCCCGAGAGAGGAGTCGGTATCGGGGATTCAGAGTTCGGGATTCTGGGAGTCCTGATGACAAGAGATCGGGACACTCCATGGTGAAAATCCTGATATATATCTAGACCGTCCATTTGTGAAGGACACGTGGCAGAGATTGAGAGTCCATTGATATTTTAGATACCGGGGATTCGAGTTGACAAAGGATTTGCATCACTGGGGGTCGCAAGTGGCGAAATCATGAAACAACGAGGACAATCCATCTGAGGGAGGATACGTGGCAGTAATCCAGGATCTCGGGAGAATCTCGAAAGAAAGAGCCCATTAGGATTTCACAAATCGGGAGTTCGGGAGTTCCATTAACAAGAGGTCGGACACTCGTGATTGATAAGTCCCGAAACTTCAAATGGTGAACTCCCAAAATGTTAGAATATGTTTAAATATCGATTTATGAACGAGATCCTCTCGAAGGATCCAAGGTCCGTAACAACCGTTGGAGGTGGGGAGGGAACGTGGATGATAGTTCCTCGACCCCTCTCCACCTTTGCAAGTAATGCATGAACATGATCCCTTCGGAGGATCCCAGGGTCTGTAATGACCATTATATTTGAGGAAGATATGCAGACATTAATGCCACGACCCCTTTTTCCCTTGCAAGAGATGAAGGAATCGGGACCGTAGATCCCATGGTCCATGGAGGTACCTGGACCATCCATCTATAGAGTACACGTGGCTACTGGTAAGCGCTTCGGTGTTTCGGCACTCGGGAAACAAAAGGGCAAGAACCCTTGTCTTCACGAGTCGCGAAATCCTGATTACCGAAACCCCAAATTGATTTAAGTGTGAATAAGTTTGAGAAAGGAAAGATTTAATCATGACCATGGATCATCCTGAAAAGATCATAACGGTTGATCGTGGGTGAAGGTCACAGCCGTCTATCGGAGGGACATGTGGCTGGCGATTGACATTTTGGTGTTTCAACACCCAGATAACCAAAGTTCAAGAACCCTTGTCTTTGTGAGTCGTGAAATCCCGATCACTGAAAACCCGAAATGGCAAGAGGTGTGAATGAGGTTAAGGAAAGTCAGGATTTGATCGTGACCATTGATCATCCCGAAAAGATCACGACTGTTGATCTTGGCTGAAGGTCACCGTCATCCATCGGAGGGACACGTGGCTGCTAGTCGACGTTTCGGCGTTTCGACATCCGGGAAACCAGAGAGCTAGAAAACCTTTCCCCCGCGATTCACAAAATCCCGATGCCTGAAATCACGATACGCGCTGTAGTAGAGAGGAGAAGTACAGAAAGAATATGGACCTTCCATCAGAGGAGATGCGTGGTGAGCGGTCAGATTTTTCGGAAAAGTCCTAAAATCCCATGGACTGTTGGATCCACACTATTACAAGTCGTCGACCTCTTACACGAATTTCCATAACAGAATTCAGAGATTTAAATGACAAGGAGTCTTGGAGTCATTGCATTTCGAACTCCCAAATACCGAAACCCCAGAAGGATCCATACCGTTGAATCAGGGGAGACTTACGACCATCGATCTCCCTTTGGAGGGAAACTTTCCATTCGCTAGCCCTGTCAGGGTTCAGTGTTTCACTGTTTCGAGCTTCGGGGTTTGCAGAGTCGAAAGACTCAACTTTCTGGTAAGCACTGAGTTGCGAAGTGCGAAGAGACGTTGTACTGGTTCGGCCCGTAGTCATGAACCACAACCACTTGGAGGTGAACATATGAGGAACTAGCGGACGCTAGGCCCCCCGTGAGTAATTCGAGGATTTTGATCCTCGAGAAATCGACGAAAATTTTGATATTTGTAGTGGGTGCGTTACATTTGAGCACCTTTCTATCTAACAAAGAGTTTCCTTATATCCTTCTTGAGTATGTTGGTGAATTGAAGGTCAAGACCAACCTTTATAGAAGAAGATTAGGTTGAGGGACCCAGATTCTTTTCGATAGGGAAACACCACAATAGTATAGGTATAAAATGTAATTTCCATACAGTTGAATATTTATAAGATGATCATTCCTTTGAAACGTTGTGTGCGTAATGTTTAATTTACAGTTATTTAATATATGATGTTTAGAACACTAGTAGCATTCAATTTCTTTTGTATTTAATTTAACTAATAGGTAGTTATTATTATAACTATCTCTCTCCATAGAATTGTATGCTAGAGTTTTTTCAAGTTGCAGAGGAAGCTATCGAGAAGGAGATAGAAGATTCTAGAACTCAGGAACTACATCGAACGTAGGAATGTAGGTGAGTTTATTTTTATCCTCCTCATGATAGTTATTTATTTCAATTGAATCGGTTATAGTATCTTTTATGTATGTTATCTTTGGAATTTTTTGTCTTTATGGTTATTGATTTGTTGCGTATAGCCCACAAATATAGGTGGTTTTCCCCAAAAGCACTCACTAGCCATACAAATGGACACATTGTAGATAAAAAAAAAACAAGAATCAGAGAGGGTTCTATCCATTTTTTGTCCTAATGTACAAAGAAACATCCTAGAAATGAATTCCCACTCAATACTATAGAATTTTGTGCAATTTGTGAAGACCCAGATCCAACTAAAAAGTGTCATTCTTTTCTAGTTCTCAAATATGATTATCATGGTGTTGAAGAAAATGTGGAGCCGTTATGTTACATCAACTAAAGGAATGAATAATTGTATATTCCATTTCAACTAGGTATTCCCTACACTCATACTTCGTAGTCTGTACTTTGGTAGATATAAATCACAAATGCATACCCAACCTTGGTACCTTCCTAATCCACCTACCTAACCTAAGAAAAAATAGTGGTAAATATAAGAATCAACCCCAACCTTTCAATCTCTCCTACCAATACTTTCCATCCCAACCTCCAATTCTAAACCATTAGTGGAATAACCATCCACAAGGATGGAGACCTCCAAACCAACAACAATAAGCATTGCTCCCCCCTTCACCTCAACAAATAAATGCTTCCACATGCATTGTTCAACAACCACCAAAACAACCATAGTTGATTTCCCAACTAGTTCCTAAACCAAATAATAGGTTGGTCCAACTAGTGTATAACAATGAGATGACATAGCAAGCCTACTCTATGGATTTTCAAGTGATCAATGTTAGATAAGGGAAAATTATGAAATCCCCTTGTCTAACTACCAAACCTATAGAAGACAAGTTCTGAGAGAAATGAATATTCACCATGATAACAATCTATCCCTCAATGAATTCCACCATATATTGAAAGGCTAGACACCAAGAATACCTACACATCCTTAGAAAATTCCCTCCTAGGAGAACTCAATAACCTATGTGTCAAATTCCTCTCCTCTAAGCCATTAAGTGTTTTTCTATATACAAAAAATTCATCAAAGAGGAATTCCTTATGAAACCAAGAAAAAAGAAAAAGGACTCTCCTACAGTCAATGTGATAGGCCAACTAGCAGGCCTTCTTCTATAAAGAGTATTTGTCCCTAAGTACTTAGATCTAGGAAGCCTTATAGTAGATTTCTACATAAAAAAAAGTCTCATTCAAAACACTTTGATAGACCTAGGGGTAGCCATGAATGTCATTACAAAGGACACTATGATTATACTAGACCTTCAAGGATTGATACGAAATACACCTACTATACTCCAAATTGTAGATAGATCAACTATGAATATTGAGGGATCACTACATGATGTAATGGTGTCTATTGATTCATGGGAGCATCCAACTAATTTCATAGTTATTCAAACCAAGTCTAAGCTAAATGGATAGCCTCTCATCCTAGGAAGACCTTGGCTAGATACAATAGATGCATATGTTAGCTATATGGAAAAGAATATGACCATTACCAATGGTCAATCTAAAAAATAGCTTGTTCTCTACCCACTTTCCAAGCCACAAATTAGAGAAGAAATTCCTATGTGGGTAGGACAAGAAGAAGAAGAAGAAGAAGAAGAAGAAGAAGAAGGAGATGATGATATATTTCATATAGAAATATACCCTCTCCTCACCATTGATATAGTCGTAGCTATGAAAAAATCAAATGAGGACACTTTCATGTCTAGTTTCATACAAAATATATACCTTGCTGTTGTAAAAATTGATGGTTTTATGAGCAAGAAAAACAAAACCAGTCTAAATATTCTACTGATTTGAAAGGGGGGTTATGGAAAGGTTTACTCATTGTTGAGGTTGACAAAATAACAAACAAAATAATGGAAATTTTGTTGAAGGTTTGCAACTTCGGGAAATCATTATCCACAAGAAAGTACAAGAAGACCCATATGACCATTAAAGAATCCCCATGAATAAATTGAAGACCCAGGAAGAGAGGTCGGCCCCACCAGTAAAAGACAAAATAATAATACAGTAAATTGAATACCCAGAATGAGAAGTCGACCCCATATGAAAAAGACATGTGCTGGGATTGGTATAAATACAAACAGAGTCAAGTCATTATTACATAGATAGTTCTCCTTATGCGTTGCACACTATCCAATTGCTTCGTAATAGTTGCATCTTCTAGTTGCATTTCTTGGTATACTTACTTATGTGTTATCTTGGAAAGGTGCTAGGCTTGGATGATGTTTCTCTTGGCTATTCTTGGTCATATTATTGAGGCAATAGTTATTGGAGGCACTAGACTTGGGGATGACTTTCTTTGTATGGTATTTTGATCTGGTGATGGTGATGTACTAGTAATATCTTGGATTGAAATATTCTATAAGAAAGGTTGTTGGGTTTTCTCCCAAGGTTGGGTTTCCCAAGATAAACTCTTGTGTTCTTGTGTGTACTGTGCATGGTTAATATTTCTAGATCTTGTTATTTCCGTTGCATTGTTATAGTTGAGATTTTCAGTGTATAATTATTCTATGATAATTGTGGTATGAAAGTGAATCTTGTTTTCAAATCATAAGGAAATAACTATCAAGATCTGAGAATCAGAAAAATCAACATGGTATTTGAGCTTTGTTGAAATATTTCCACTGCACAGTTTATGTTTTCCATTGCACAAGAAATTTGTTGGTGCACATATCTAAACTTGTCAAGCTCATTGAGCAATTTATTGGAAGATTTTGAGATTAATTTTTCCATAGTTCATCTCACCCTTTCCTAGTGCACCTCCTGGTGGTCTTAGATTGCAACTTGGTGAAAGTTGAAATTTCTCACTATAACAATTGTTGTAACACTTTTGTGAAGCTCGCTGAGCATTTATTGAGATGATTTGTAAAACATTTTGGCATAGAGAAAATCTCCTTTCCCTAATGCACCCACTGCACTTCTCAGATTGACTATCCGTCAAAGTTGAAATTTTAGATTTTTCAGGATATTGACATTTTTTCTGACATTGAACCTTTTGATTCAGATTTATGACTTATTCTTGTTGAGATGATGTATTGTCTCAGATTAGAAGACAAGTTGGATGGTGCTAAAAATTTCAAAGGTATGCACTTGTACATAAGTTATCTCATGAGGGTGTTTGTGGGAGATGTACACTTGGAAAAAGGACATTTGTTCAAGCAATGACAGTAGATCCAAAGGGATCTTAGATCTAGTGCACTCAAAGGAATCCCAAGAGTTGGAGGTAGTAGTGGTGATGTCTCCTACAGTATATGACAACACGAAATCAAATGGGAAAACAACAACAAGACTCCAAGTTTGCATATCAGGTTTGATATTTTATTTTGTTGCTTCTTAAGAAAATATTGCAACTGTGATAACAATCTTTAGAGGTCTAATACTGCTGAGTATTTTTTCTATCAAATGTCTAGTAACACTTGAATATTGTTAGTACAATGATCATTATATAAATTCTCACTTTTTAGTACTAATGATGCACTTATTTACAAAATGAAATTGATATCTTCTAGGAGATGTTCTTAGTTGTTGTCTTTGTCCCATGCAGGTTGCCTTGTAAATTCCATGGAGGTTACCATGGAGATGTTATTGTTTTGTTTCGGGCATGTTACTGTGGAGGAATGATTGGTAACAACACTGGAGAAGTGTATTTCTTTCTCTTACTCTTTTTTTTTTGTTCGGGGTAGGTTACCATGGAGGAATAATTGGTCACAACACTAGAAAAGTGTTTTTCTTGTTCCAGGAAGGTCACATGTGATAGCTCCAAGAAAGAGCTATAGTGACAATTGTACTTATTCATGTTCTTGTTCTTGATATTGTTCCAGGTAGGTCACTAGTTATATCTCTAAGAGGGAGCTATAGTGACGGTTATAGGAGGCAAGATTAAATTGTCTCTAGTTTGAGACATGGAGTAGACTATCCAGACAAGAAGTTGTATACATGACAATATACATCCATGTACCAAAGGAGAAGAGGATGAAGTTAGAACCTTCTAGAAAGAAGGATGATTTTGTGGGATACAGAGAGTCTCACATGGAGATTGATTATGAGGAGAAAAAATCTCCATAGGATGATTGTACATATCCCTATAGTTTAGTTGTTCATCCTTCAGATCATCAGGAAGAGTCACTAGAGCCAGTTGAGCTAGTGGATCTACCTAGAGATGTTTTATTGACTAGGAAGAGGCCATATTGGCATCGTGACACTTTACTTGATGAAGAGAGAAATACAACTCTTAGTGATACTTTAAAGGAGATAAAACAACCTTAGATTTTCTCGAGTTACATAGAGTCACAATTATGAAGAGGAGTAGGTGGCCGCTCCACCAAGTGGTGAGGCAGATGGCCCCACAAAGTACCAACTCAAAAAGAGCCAAGAGTTCAGAGGGAGTCAGTCCTTAGGATTCAGTAGGGAGGAGCATCTTACTAGGACATTTTGTAGGAAATAAAACTTCAAAGGAGGTGAACAGGTGCAGAGGAAACAACTAGCTCCAAATATTGTACAAACTCATAGGGAGTCAAGTTTCAGAGGGAGAATGTAGACTTAGAGTGAGCTTGATATCAGAGAGAGTCAGTTGGCTTAGTGGGAGACCAATTATTCATAATGGTTTCCCCCTCAAATTCAGGTGGGAGAGAGACATATTCTAGGATTCACAGACAAGTTTCATGAGTTGAGGATACTTCTAGGATATGTGATATCTCCTAGGAGGATACACTTGCTTCAGTAGAGCCTAATTCAATGATATAGAGCATTGGCCTTAGAGTTCAAGATGGAGGATCTTGGCCAAATGTACTATTCCTCAGAGTAGAGGTGTGACGAGATGAAATGAGATCTTCCTTAGTCAGGATATACTGATGAGATTCAATATGATGGAATGCAAGTCCATGGTTACACCTATGAAGACAAATTTGAATAATTTGAGTGATTCTACTTCAGATTTAGATTTGGTGGATCCCACGATGTATAGGAAGTTTATTGGATCCTTGATGTACTTGGTTAACACTAGGCTGGATATTTTATTTTCACCTTGAGCCAGTTCATAGTAGAGCCCAGACACTACTATTGGGTTGCATCAAAGAAATTGTTGAGGTACATGCATGATACAATCATATCTGGCCTCATATATGTCTCAGGTGGTGAAGTAAGGCTACAAGGATGTATAGACTTCAATTGGGAAGGGAGTGCAATAGACAACTTGAGAACCTTGGGGTGTTTCTTCAACTTGATATTAGTTTCTATTTCAGGAAAGCAGGTTTTTGTAGCACTCAATACAACAGAGACGAAGTATATCACATCATGTGTCACAAGTTGTAAAGCAGCATGGCTTCAGAATATTCTTGCAGGACTTCATCTGAGACATGATTCATAAGGGATAAATGAAGCTCCAATACATATCCATAGATGAGCAAAGAAGACATTCTCACCAAACAAGCTTGGCGTGATGCAAAATGTATCCCTCACTAAGAGGGAGTGTTGATGTTTTAGGTAGCACCAGACATACATTCTCCTCCGATGGCCATGTTGAATTGGCTAAGGAGAATGAAAAAGGTGTAGTTTGTATCCTTGATCATGCTAAATTGACAAGGACCAACAAATATTCGAGGTGATGGTGCTTCTCCATATGGTAGTATCAGGATGCCATTTTCCTCTGATGGCCATGTTGACTTGGCTAAGGAAAATGAAAGACATTCTCCTTCGATGGATATATTGACTTGTCTAAGGAGAATGGTACATTCTTCTCTAATGGCCATGCTGACTTGGCTAAGAAGAATTTCCTAGGTGTAGTATTGATTCTTGATCATGTGAATTGATCAAGGACTGATGAAGAATTGAGGTACATATGCATTGGAAAAACATTCTCCTCCTATGGCCATGTTGACTTGGATAGGGAGAATGGTCCAGGGCGTTGATGTTCTCCATGTATTAGCATCAGGCAGACACTCTCCTTCGATGGCCATGTTTACATGGCTAAGGAGAGTGGCCCAGGGTGTTGATGTTCTCCATGTATTAGCATCAATCATTCTTCTCTGATGGCCATGATGACTTGGGTAAGAAGAATGACCTAGGTGTGGTCTCTATCCTTGATAATGTGACTTGACAAGGACCGTTGGAGACCCAAGGTGCTATGTGGGAGAAGCATACATCAAGTGGGTGCTATGTGGGAGAAGTATACATCAACTAGGTGTATAACCAGTATCAAGAACAACCTTTCTATGACAAAAGGAATCCAAGTATGAATAATTCCTCCCTCGTTGAGAGGGAGTGTTGAAGTTTTGTAATTTCAGGCACTCATTCTCTACAAGAAAGTACAAGAAGATCCATATAACCATTAAATAATACCCAGGAAGAAATTGAAGACCCAAGAAGAGAAGTTAGCCCGAATAGTAAAATACAAAAAATAAAAAAGTAAATTAAAGACCCATAATGAGAAGTTGACCCCACAGGAAAAAAATATGTGCCTGGATTAGTATAAATACAAACAAAGTCAATTCATTATTACACAAATAGTTCTCCTTCTGTAGTGCGCACTAGCCAGTTGCTTCGTTCCAGTTGCATCTTCCAGTTGAAATTCTTGGTCTAGTTAATTATGCGCTATATTGGAGAGGTGTTGGGCTTGGAGGATCTTTCTCTTGGTTATTCTTGGTCATATTATTGAGGTGCTAGATCTTGGATATGCTAGACTTGGGGAGGAATTTCTCTATATGGTATTTTGATCTAGTGATGGTGATGTACTGGTAATATATTGGGCTGAATTATTCTATAAGAAAGGTTGATGGGTTTTCTCATAGGGTTGGGTTTCCCAGGATAAACTCTTGTGTTCTTGTGTCTACTGTGCATGGATAATATTTCTAGATCTTGTTATTTGTGTTTCATTATTATAGTTGAGATTTTCAATGTATAATTTTTCTATGATAAATTTGGTATGAAAGTGAATCTTATTTTGAAATCATAAGGAAATAACTATCAAGATCTCAGAATCAGAAAAATCAACAAATTTGTCCTTAAAAAAATTTGAAAATCAACACCAGTTTGATTAATGAACAAGAGTATAAATTGTTGGTTGTCCTTAAGAATAATATTGCAGGATTTACATGGGATTGCAAGGACATGAAGGGAATTCATCTGGGCATTTTTGCTCGTCATGTTTACAACAAGGATGATTTTTTCCCATTTGGAAACCTCAAAGAAGGATGAACCCTGCTTTAAAGGACATTTTCAAAGGAGAACTACACAAGCTCTTAAATGAAAGATTCAATTATCCTCTTTATTATAGTGAATGGGTCTCACCCTTAGTTATTATGCTTAAGAACAATGGAAAATAGAGATTCTATGTGGATTGCAAATAACTCAACAAAGCCACTAGGAAATACCATTTATGCTTGCCTTTCATCGAACAAGTACTAAATGTACTTGTAGGAAAAAATACTTCTCATTCATATATGGATTTAGCGGGTACAATTATATTTAGATTATCCTTGAGGATTAGGGTAAAGCCACTTTTACTTGTACTTGGGGGACATTTTCCCACAAGTTCCTTGTCTTTGGCCTTTTCAATGATCCTATAACCTTCCAAAGAGATATCTTTAGCATATTTTTAGACCTCATCCACGACACTGCAAATATACATATATGACTTCACACCATTTGGAAATTTCTTTCAAGAATCCTTGACCAACCTTGAAAATTTACTAAAAATGTGTGAAGAAATGAATCTCTCACTCAACCACGATAAATGAAACATCCTTATGAATGAAGGGTTGTCTTGGGTCACCATATCTCTTCCAGAGGGATTGAAGTGGACCAAATCAAAGTAAACATCATCAAATACTTTCCTACACCTCAAAATAAAAAATATGTCAGGAATTTCCTTGGTCATGCATGATACTACATCAGGTGCATAAGTTACTTATGTAAACTAGCCTCTCCCTTGTTCACTTTGCTATCCAAAGACTATGAATTCTACTGGAAAACCTTATGCTAAAAATCCTTTGAGATTATTAAGGAATAACTCATAACAACCCCTTTGCTGCAAGGTCATAAATGGGACATCCTTTTCCAAATTCATACTAATGCATCTAGAAAGGCATTAAGGGCAGCTTTAGGCCAGGAAGAACACATAATTACATTTGCAATTTATTTTATCAACACAAATTTATTTGGTGCATAGTTGAATTATATTGTCATATAGAAAGAGTTTCTTGTGTTTTTTATGCCATCAACAAGTTTAAATACTACATTATTTGGTATCCAATCTTTGTTCATAAAGATCATGCTACCATTAGGTATTTAATGAAAAAAAATACATTAATGGTATGCAACATACCCCAGTTTAACTGAGGCCCATTATGAGCATAATACACATTAAGATTAAGATTTTCTACTAAATAATTTCATATATCTTATCAGATACATATCACACACACATTTAACCATTTTCATTACCATAATTTTAAATGAATCTATAACATAATGGAAACCATAAATGAAATTGTTCAAGCAATGGAAAAATACCCAACATTTATATAAGCCATTTTCACATTGGAATAAACAAAATAAAAACAACATAACACTTATCTGTTAATAATTAACCAACTGGTTGTGTACGAAGAATGAACCTCCCAACCATATATTTTTTGTTCATTTCCTCTCAACAACATGACACCCCCAAGCCAAGGCTATGATTCCACCAGGAGGTCTGGCCCTCTTGGAAGTCCACTCTCCACACTTAGTATCCCAAAACCCAAGTTCTACTCCAAAAACAGTTTCAATCCACCAACTCTCTTCCCCACAACCTAAGGAATGTACCCGTTTCACTGCTCATAGTCCCTTAGGTTGTACCATTCATTTACCAGGGCCTCCAATGCACTCGATTGGCTAGTAATATCTCATCTAGGGACTCCAGGAACTCTCAATTTCTTCAAGAGTTCTCACAACAACCTTCATAAGGTTCTTGAACTATTTCCTCAACATGAAAACACAATACAAGATTACAACTCATTTCAAAAGCACACCAACCACATTTCCCACATACACATAGCCCAATAATAGCTACCCTCAAGAATAGCATGGTTGGTGATATTCCTATCAGTCAACCCCTCTCTTGCTACCCAAAAACTACATGTCAAAACTACCCTCTTTATGCATATGAATTTTCCTTCTTCTCCCTTTTTTGCTTAACTCTCACTCTTTCCAAAGATGATTTTACTTCAGCCCCATGCTCCCAATAACTTTGGGATGTGACTTCCCACACCCACCATCTTACATGAATTCAATGATTGGCTTTGGGAACACTCAACAACAATTATAAGGTTTATACATAACGATAATATAATTTAGGAATGTGGTTTTGGATGAATACCCATGATTTAAACCCTATTTATCCCCCCTCTCTTATGGAATCATAGCTCCCCATCATTATCATCCATCTTGTATCACATCCAACGAATACTACTTTTATTCATCATTTTCAATATACATTTTACATATCTTGTCCCTTGGATATATTAATTAATACATGCTCTTTTCCCCAAACATATCATCTCACCAGCCTAAATCACCTTTATACAATTACATTATAATTTGTGGGGATACAAACTGGGGATGTTACACTTGTCTTCCCTTTATTTTTTCACTTTCCTAAGTGCATAAAACCCTACGGGTGTTCATATATATCCCAAAAATCAGGCTCTTTGGATTTTAATCAATATATAGGATCTCCAGCCTAATAATCACACAAGAATTCCAACCCAACACATAAATAGGTAGGAACTTTGACCCTAAAACATAAATACATAACCCACTAGCATTCTCCTACAACTATCTCGATTTCCACCAGCTCTCTTCCTCTCGACCTACCCAACCCAAAGAATGTACCCCCTTCACTGCTCTCAGTTCATCGGGATATACCATTAGTTTATCAGGGTATATTTTACATAGGTAATTGAGAATATCACTATTGGGAACTCAAGGGAACTCGTTGTTAGGAAAACTACTAGGAAATAACCAACAAAAACCTTGTTGTTGCAACACAACTCATGTTAGGTAGTTGGTTTAGATTGATGGACAGTTGTACAGTTGGTTGTCATTGATGTCAACCCTTGGAGAGTGATATTGTAGATTGATGTCAACCCTTAGAGATTTATTTCAACCCTTGAGTATGTCCGATAACACATTCCGGTAGCTCCAGAGGTATGGGTAAGGAACCCAGGTTTGGTTGAGGAATAATGTAATGAAGATCAATGAATTTGCAGCTGAGACTGTCATGGATGGATAGTACATGTTGTGCCATTTTCGGTGGTATGTGGTATGTCACATAGTTCCTCATGGTTGAGGATATATGGATTAGTGAAATTGGAGAACCCTCATGAGTTATCTAAAATCCCCTAGAAGGTCAAAGAAGTCAAATTATTTTAGATGCTCCTAGAAGAAGTTGACTAGTCAAAATGGTTGCAACTAGGAGTTAATCATGTGTTAATTTGTTGCAAAAAGAAAATAATTAAAAATAAATTAGTTGCAACTAGAAGTGGTGAGATTACTATTTTTGGATAAAGTGGTTGTAAGTGGACAAAGTAGTTAGAAGTGGGTTGTACCTAAAAGAAGGAAGTTGGTTAGAAGATAACCCCTAGAGGAAGCCACTTGGAGAGAATAAATAAGAGAGAAAGGGTCTCTTATGAGATTAATTTTGAACACATTGAATATCTATTATTTTGTGAAAGGTTCATTGTAGGTACACATTGATACATCTGAAGTTATGCAAGCCTGAGGTAGCAAAGGAGGGTCAACAATGAAAATATCGGAGTTTCAGAAAAACCCTAGTTTTTGAATTGTACGTGTGCTATAGTGGATGAGGTAGCATGCATACACGAGATGTAATGGAGGAGGTAGCATACATATGTGGGCTGTAGAAGAGGAAGTGACATACAACTGAAAAGGTCATGAAAACCTGAGTAGATGTTGGTGCCAGATCCCTAGAGTCTAAAGCAAGTTCCTAGGTCAACATTCTACAGGCT
The DNA here is from genome assembly GCA_032191745.1 of Picea mariana. Classification (NCBI taxonomy): domain Eukaryota; kingdom Viridiplantae; phylum Streptophyta; class Pinopsida; order Pinales; family Pinaceae; genus Picea; species Picea mariana. The sequence goes on along the minus strand of JASDQU010106504.1, from coordinate 5,647 downwards.
TAGATCATCTACATAAGTTCTAGTGTGGTTACAAGTTTTTTTTGATGCTTAGATATTCTTATAGTATGGTGAATTCTTGAAGCATTCTTGATATGGTTGTTGTGAGATATGGATATGGTATATGCTAGTTGGTTGGTTGAGTAAGAATCATTCTTATATATGGTACAATTCTAATATGGTTGAAGGATATCCATGTTGTATGATGATGTATGCATGAGGTACATGCATAGGTTATTGGAGATTCTTCATTTATGACATGGTACAAATGACACGTGTTGGATTCCGTGACAGGTTACAGGTGGATGTTACAGAGGAAACAAAGCTTTAGATTTGTAGAAACTAGTAACCCTAGTTTTCTAAGGTTGTACATGGGCTACAAAAGGACATGTAGTGTACATACATGGGATGGAAGAGAACATGGAACGCACATATGCATTTTGCATCATATACAGGTCACGAAGCTGTAGAGAATATTTGACATATTGTTTTTTGTCTACAAGCTAGGTCTTGTACTTGAGGGTTGGATTCCTCATATCTCAGTTGGTGCTGAGATCTGCAAGTTGGGTCTTCTATTGAGAGTTGGTACTCTCTTGGAGTTGGTGCTATTTTCAGTTGGTGTTGATAAACCCCAAAGATTGTAGTCTTCATGTAAACACATAATACAAAAATATTACACATATATGGTGTTCTTTGTGTTCATTATGGTGACGGTTTATAATTCTCTATTATCGATGTATGTTGTTGATATATGCAAGTATATAATTGTGAATTAATAATAATGTTGGAAGTGGTTCCTAACTAAAGTTTTGAAATAAGTGTAAAAAGAGCCACACAATGATTCACCCCCCCTCTCAGTGTGGTCGGTGTGTCCAAAAATTGGTATCATAGCGGGCCTTCACAATCAAACTTACAATGTTGAAAGAGATCCATGGAAACACAAATGGATGACATGCAGTGCCCTCTACAAATGGAGTTCCCTTCTTTGATGAGATAGATTAATCGGCATGGAGAATAAAAAAGAAATGGTATTTGAAGTCAAAAGGAGTAGGTGTTTGGGACAAGTTTGTTGTTGGATTAGCTCCCTCGAAGACTTAGTCAAAATTTGAATCTCAAAAGGAAGCAAAGAATAATAATGCAATGGCATTCGATACCATCTTAAATGGACTCTCAAGTTTTGTCAAAGAAAGCATAGGACAATGTACCTCCACCAAGAACTTATGGTTGAAGCTAGATAAGACATATCAAGACTCAGTCATCAATGAAGGTAAAGATTCTTTGAAATCTTATGATTGCAACAAAGAAGGTAAGGACTCTCCAAAATCTTCTCCTACAAATAAAGAAAAAGATCTAGTTGAAATAGAAGAAGTTTTTGTAGAATCAACTAACAATTATCTTATAGATGAAGAGGAATATTTGTTGAACCTTAAATGTAAATTTATAGATGATTTAAAAGAAATTAGCATGGAAACATAATATTATCCATATTCTTTTGAGGATATTGAAAGAATCACTAAGGAAGCCCTAGAAAAATACCAAAGGAGTACCATGACACTAAGAAAAATGCTCAAGAAACAAGAAGAAACAACCGAAAAAGTCATATATAAGAAAATGAATCAATTAGAAGAAAAATAAGAAGAGATCAAGAGACTAAAGATTGAAATAATTAGTCAAGCAGAAGAAAAGAAGAAGGTAGATTATAAGCTTATCAAAAGCCTTGAAGATCTTAAAGAAACAAGTGAAATCAATGTCAATCTGAGGACCCAACTTGAAGAAGCCAAAAGGATAAAGGAACTATTGAATAATCAGGTAAATGAAAAGGAAGAATCATGCCATAAGTTGGAAGCAGAAGTAGTTGATCTTATAAGGAAATCTGAGAAGTCAAACAAGTTCATGAACAACTCAATAATCTTTGATGAAATCCTGGATAGTCAAGGATCGTCAAATGATAAATCTAGTCTTGGATACAACAAGGAAGCTACACACTCTGAATTTGGCACTTCTAAGAAGCATGTTGTAGGTACTTAATTTTCAAAGGGTGAAAGCCAAGATGCATGTCAAGAACTTGCACAAAGCAAGGAATTATTTATAATATTAAAACAAGGAAGACACAAAGAAACTAGTTCTACACCTCAAAGAAAATTCAGAAGAGAGATACCTTCAAGGTTGACACAAAAGCATAGGTATGAAAATGTTTTCAATGGCCACTATTTCTCATGTAATGAATATGGTCACAAAGCTTTGGATTGCAGACATTATGCAAGGAAATATGTTGGACAATTCAATAACATCTTAAGATGTTGGAGATGTAATCTTGTGGGACACATTGTTGCACATTGTCACACCATGAGAAGTTACAGTTTTAGTGGGTTTGACCACAAATCCCATTATTGTTGGAATTGAAGAATACATTCAATGATGAATGCTTAATATAATATGGCAAGAAGATCATAGAAGAAATCAAATGTTGAAAGAATGTAAGATCAAAGAACAAGTATTGGAAAACTAGGACACTCTCAGAAGTGGATGAAGAATATTGAATAGCTAGACATGAATGAAGGAATAAATAATGGTTGCCATGAGGAAATATTAAGTATTTTTTGAGGCATACATGGGTTTCTATGGGAACAATCATGTACATAGATGAGGTGTCTGTGGAAATGTCACACACATGTGTGATTTGTCTGATGTGAGGTCACATACTTGAAGTAAAGCTTGGAGAAAAAGGGTTTGGAATAGACTGCAGAAGGTGAGTAAGCCCAGGTTATCTGAGATTTGATGTTACATGTCAGTAGGAAAACTACATGTATGCTTGTATTTGTGTTTTATGAATGTATGGTGATGATATGAGTTTTTGAGCATATGCTTGAGGCCTATCTTGGATGCATGGTACAAACCCTAGTGTGTGGATTGAGGCATTTTTGTTAAGGTACAATGTTGGACATGATAAGTACTTGTTAGTAAGATAATGGCACTTTGTTTATGAGGAATATCATAGGTAATGTGATACTAGCTATAGGTATATCATTGATTTATTGAGGCATATTCTTGGCACATGTATAGAGATATTATTGTTGCATTATACTTGTTGTAGTGAATGGTTTTGACGCAGATTTGTTGTAGTACATGGCTGGTGCATGTGAGATCTATTGACATATTTTGAGAGAAATTTGTTGGTGATCTTGGTAAATGGTTAGTACATGATTGATGCTACATAAAATAGAGGTTTTGGCGCATGGTTTGATGTGAGGGTTTATGGTATTTGACCTATGGATATTGTGATGTATTGCTAGAGGACTCTTGTTGGTTATATTGGCATATGTATTTGGTATATGGTTGAGACTTGTAGTTGATGAATTGGCACATACATGAGATGTATAGTATGGCGATGTTGGTACATATTGATGAGTCATAGTTTGTCTTGTTGATTGACACATGATTGGTACATGTTTGGTGAATTTCTAGAGGCACTTGCTAGTAGTATTATTGGCACATAGTTTATGGATGATGGGCATATATGACTGGATATACTTTTAGAAGGACATATTGATTGTGGTACATTTTGTTGATGTTTGTGAGTAGTCTTGGTTGATGCACATCTTGGTGATATTGTGCATATGGTTGAGATTTGTCTTGGTGATTGATCTTGGTGAATAGATCTAATTTGGTTGATGAGATTGATGTGACAGGTTGTGTTGTGCATAGTTGATGCACTTGTGTTGGTAAAAATTCTTGGTACAAGTTTGGTGCATGGATGATGCACTTTTTGATGTTATAGGTTCATATTGATGGATCATTGTATGATGCATGGATAGGTCCAAGGATCGTCAAAGGAATAACATATCATGGTATTTTTGATATAGTATTGTTGAGTAGTTGATTAGTTTTCTAGTAGAGCAGGAACATTCACAAAAGAAGAAGATTATAATGGTAGTATATTGTTCATAGTGATTACATGGAATATTGCAGAGAAGACACGGGGAGACATACCCCCAGGGGGAGTTATTCTTTTTCCCATGATTGGTTACATAGGTATGATTCCAGAAGGAGAGATGATAAAGATGATCATAGAGGGAGCATTGGCAACCATGCCATCAACATTGCATCAGAGGGATATCCTTTGTCAAAGGGGGAGTTAACATTTGGTCAAAGATGAAGAGAAAGAACAAAGGACAGTGCAGAAATGGGGAGAAAACTCAAGGGGAGTTCAGTAAGGGGGAGTATCTGTTAAGTACAATCTATGTCGTATAAATTTCTCAACGATTTAATGTCAACCAGGAGCTCGTAAGCTTAGAGGCACAACACAATATGTGCGAGGATTTGAAGTTGTCTATTCTAAAATACTAAAGCAAAGAACATAAAAATAACATGAATATACAAATGACAAATTTTACCTACTATATACAACACATAGGTGTACTGGCATCAGTGCATGGGGGCCCTTCCATCCTTCAGTAAGTACACCATAATATTAACACAAGATAGAGATCAAAATGGAAGCATGTATTGTATTCAAAAGAATATGATTACATCTTCATTCCAATATAAAATCTTCTCTCTACTAACCTCAAGAATCAACCTGTCAATTCAAAACATGAGCATTTCCCAGACTTCACACACATCTCTCTATCTATCCCTATATCTCCATTGAAAGGAGAAGGCTCTCCTATTTATACAAGAACATAAGAAGCTACCTCATTAATGGAGATCCACTATTCTCTCCCTAGATCCATAAAAATCTCATATAGTTACAACCAAATAGCTAATGATGAGACACATATTCTCTTTGACCTTTATCCAAATCTTCTTCCATATCTTGAAGGGAATTCGAATTTGAGTATTGGAGGCCACATAAGAGTGTCATGGAAGCTTCCAAATCACCTACACATGTCACCAAACTCATTCTAATTGTTAGGTATAAGTATAAGTATATTATTTTCTAAAGTTTAACCACAAATCCACTTAAAAATGTTAAGAATTAATAAACTTTGGAAAAACATAGTTATAACCCAATGATGAGATAAATGTAATGATGTGGAGGTGGAATGAAGGTGACATGAANNTAATATGGAAGTAATGTCAAGGTATTGGTGAGTAATGGAGTAAGAATAGGGATTATTTTGAGGCCCAACATACCCCCAAACTGAAGATATTGCATGTCCTCATGCAATCTATTACATTACTTTTTGATACTTGAGCTTTGGCTTAAACCCTGCATGATATCATTTACTTAACTTTTGCAAAGTGTTTTTGATGAATTGCAACTTGGTTGGTTCTTGTGTTTCAACCATATTTTGTTTGTTGCATTCAACTTTAATGTATGATCTTTGCATATTGATAATGTGATTTTTATTGTAGAGTATTTTTGTTGGAATGCATCATGGTTGGTTCTTGTGTGACAACCATGATTTTGTTGGCATTCAATTATCTTTTAAGTACTTTCTTCTTTTTTCGAAAATCCATTTATATGATCACGATGATGTAATAGTAAATATATCTTGAAAGTATGTGGGCTTTGAATGTGATATGAATGTTTTATGAATGTGGTAACATATGAATGTGAATGTATTTCCCCCCTCAACTGATGGTTTTGGCAATTTTGACAAAATGACGAAAGGAAGTGAAGTTTTTCCAAAAATTATCATTCTAA
>JASDQU010106503.1:111992-122234 GCA_032191745.1 Picea mariana | reverse complement strand
TCGAGCATCAGGAGTTCGTGCATCCACACATCTTGAACTTTCGTTTGCTGAATTCCCAAAATTACTGTCTACTCTTCCACTTGATCCAACGGTCAAGTTCCTCTCTTATGATCTACGATGTAGATCGTTTTGAGATTTCTCATACCATGATTTTTACACTCTTGTGCAACTTCAAAGGGTTTTAAACCATGTGCACGTTTTCTAGATTTGATGGTTGTGAGGGTTCTCCCTTCCTCCCAAACAGATCCTACAGCTCCAACACTTCATGTGTTGAGCTCTCTCTCTCTCCCGGTGGCCATATACCACACCGTCTGCATTTCTAAAATACTGCTAAACCTCTTGAGCTTTGTAACATGGTCAAGTAACTCCTTGACACTTAGGAGAATTCCAAGGTCTGAAATTGGTCTTCTAGACACAATTTCTCCTCAAACCCTCGGTCCAAAGACCACTCAACTGGCCCATCTAGGCTCAGTGTCGAAACCTTGGCTCTGATACCAAACTGTAGCACTCTTTCATACTGTAACGCTCTGATACCATATTGTAACACCACTTTTTCGATTAACAAACTTCGTAGAAATATAACACCCACTCTGGATTATAAAACAACATGCATTTGAGCAAATGAAACACATTTAAACTCAGAGTAAGTCATATAAATTATTGCTATCATAATTTTAAGAATGGCATTAACCATAATTCATCTACACAACAGAATACATGATAAAATATAAGCATCACAGGCATACAAAACATAACATTTAACATAAGCTGATACTTATCATGAAACTGACGTACTTCCACCAACTAGGTGCAGGCCTTCCATGAGCCTCCCAGACATAGACCGCATTGCTCATCATCTCAGTAGTAGGCCACCCCCGAGCTAGGACTAAGCTCCACCCCAAGGCAAGGAATCCTAGGCTAGGCTAAGGTTACAAGGAAATCACACAATCACGAGGAAGGAATTCTCTTCCAAGAACCACCCACACTCACTACCCATAGACCCTCATTCCCCACATTCCTGTTCCACCCCAAGAGTATACACCTTCTCTGTCACCTGGAAAATCCTTCGGCTGCTAACATCCCTTGCCTTGGNAGTGAATGGACTCATGGATATGGCTTCGAACAAGACTCCATGCATAGGGTCGATACTCAGTCAGAGGATGTTTCAACTTTTCAGAATCAACACATCGGCTTCTGGATCAGGGGATGTACGCGGTATCTCTTGCAAAGGTCAGACGGGATGTCCCCTTCAAAAAATTGGGAAGAATGGAGAGAACAACCCCTCTCACGGCTCATCTTAGTTTTTTATTTGCATGCACCAGGGTTGACACTTGTCACCCTTGGAATTGCATGCGTTCCATCAGCATGCATCCTCTTTGCATGTTTTCCCCTTGCTAGGAACTTGGGATAAACAACATAAAATTCACATGTTCTTTGGAATAATAATAAAATATTATTCCCAAGGCTTAAGCCCCCTAGGCTTAACACTTAGCCCCCTTTCCCACCTTCCAACCCCTAATCCCTTTCCCACTCTGTGGAAGCTTAGTCCCCCATCACTCATTCATCATGTCGGCCTGCACACAACGATGTTTATAATTTTATTAGTGTTTTGCATAGATACATGGACAAAATCAGGCTCTTGGCCTTCAACACTTAGGCTCTCTGACCTAATAATTACATAAGCCCACCAACTTATATTAACTTGGCTCACCAACCTATAAAACATAATTACAATTCATTTCATAAACATGATTTACAAAGGGCTCGGCCTTGGGGACACTACAATCTCTTTTAATTTCCATGCCCAAAATGAAATTTGAAGAACGAATATCCTTTATGTAAAATTTAGAGGAAAACTGAGTTTTCACATCCTAGATAATCTCCTTGTTGTTTCCTATCAACAACATGTCATTCACATACAAGACCAAATAAATAAAATGATCACCAATTAATTTAAAATACACACAATGATCCTCTGTGCTTCTTGTGAAGCCAAGTCCCAGCATATAAGTATCAATTTTTTGATACCACATCCTTGGTGATTGTTTAAACCATACAAGAAATTTTTCATCTTGTGTACCATCTCCTTCTTTCCCTTCACATCATAACCTTCTTGTTTCTTCATATAGATTTCTTCTTCTAGATCCCCATGAACGAATGTTGTCTTCACATCCATATTTTCTACTTCAAAATCAAATGCAACAACAACATATAACAAAAATATTATAGAGGTTAACTTCTCAACAAGAGAAAAAATCTCACCAAAATCAATTCCCTCAACCTAGGAATAACCCTTTGCTATTAACCGAGGTTTGTATTTGTCCACTTTTCCTTCTGCATTCAACTTCTTTTTAAATACCCATTTGTTGCCAATGGGCTTTCTTCTAGTCGAAAACTACACTATATCCCAAGCCTCATTCTTATCCAAGGCTTTCATTTCTTCGTTTATGTCCTTTTTCCAGAGATTTCCATCCTCTAAATCCACTTCCTCCCTAACAGTTTTAGGATCATCATCAATAATAGACAAAGCAAAATTTGAAAGGAAATCAGATGGAGTATACCTTTCCAATAGCTTTCTTTCTCGTACCGATCTTCTCAATAATGAAGTATGAGGATATTTTTCTTCCGATTCATGTTCTTCTGTAGATTCTAATTCATCATTATTTAAATCAAACTCTATTTTCTATGGTTCTTCCTTATTTAATAGGAATTCCTATGTAATGAAATCCTTCATTTCTATAAATACCACATCTTAGTTATACACTGCCTTCTTAGTTTCTGGGTTACAAATCTTATAATCTTTGAGACCATATTTATATCCAATAAAGATTTCACTTTTCAGCCTTCATATCTAGCTTACTCTTGTTTTCCTTTGGAACATGAACATATGCATAAAAACCAAATATTTTGAGATGTGTGAAAGAAGGTTTCTTACTAGTCCATACCTCTTGTGGAATCTTGTGGTCCATCACTGATGAGGGTGATCTATTGACGAGGTAACATGCAGTACCCACTACCTCTATGTAGAATTCTTGTCCTAACCTGGCACCAATGAGCATGCACCTTGTGTTTTCCATCAGTGTTTTGTTCATTCTTTCTGCGACTCCATTCTGTTGAGGTTTATATGGAGAATTCTTCTGCCTTGCTATACTACACTTCTTACAAAATTCTTCAAATTCATTCTCACAGAACACTCTGCCATTATCTGTCCTCGACACCTTAATTCTTCTCTCTGTTTGATTTTTAACAAGAGACTTGAACTCTTTAAACCTGTAAAAGACTTCATATTTATTCCTAAGGAAATATATCGAAGTATTCCTAGATAATTCATCTATAAATGAGACATAATACACATATTTTCTCAATGATGGGACTAACATAGGTTCGAAAACATCACTGTGAACTAGCTATAAAATTCCTTCTGCCCTCGTTGCACTGGAGGGGAATCTTACCTTATTCTTCTTCCTATATATACAATGTTCATAGAAATCAAAATCTAGAGAGAAGTTAGACATACATTCAACCATAACTTTATCGTGTAGTAGTCTAAGACCCTTCTCTCCGATATGCCCAAGTGTTTGATGTCACATCATAAAATTTTCTCCAGAGACTGTAGGAGTTCTTTCTTATTCAACTCCAATATCAGGAACAATGGAACTATTACACCCATCACTAATAGTGCTTCCTTGCAGCTTATATAGATTTCCAAACTGAACTCCCTTTAGAAACACCATTGCTCATCAAACCATCCTGCAAGTTTCCTTTTCAAATATTGGTTTTACCCCTGCATCATGCATTTTTTTTACATAAATCAAATTTCTAGCCAAACCTGGGATGTGTAGAACAGTAGGAAGTGTTCTAATCCTTCCATCTATGAGCCTCAACTTGAATTTTCCTTGTCCTATGATTATGGTTGTCGAATCATCACCTAAGAAAACATTACCTCCATCATACCTTTCATATTCACAGAACCACTCCCTGTGGGGATTCATATGAAATGATGCACTAGAGTCAACCAACCATGCCTCATAATCTGCATGTGTGATTGAAGAAGACAAGTACACATCCCCTCCTTCTTCCTTGGAGGTATTTTCTTCTGTAGAAGGAGATTCTTCAGATCCCTTCTTTTTCTCAACTTTGGATCTACAATGCTTCTTATATTTCCCTTCTTTTCCACATCTCCAACATACATTTACAAAATTTCAGAGAGATTTAGATTTGCCCTCGAAATTAGATCTCCTACTTGAGAACTTAGATCTATTTCTTTCCTGGGAACATCCTCTTGTAAATAATGTGTTTTTGGTCTATCCTTCCATATTCTTCTGTATCATCTCCTTCGACAACGAGGATGATACCATTTCATCAAAATTCAAGGTAGTTGTATTACTGTCTATGGCCACAACTAGACTATCCCACGAGTCTGGTAAAGAACACAGTAAAATGATACATTTATCTTCATCTGAAATTTTAATCTCAACAAATACTAACTGACCTACTAGAGTATTGAAGGTGTTCAAATGCACTGCCACCAAGTTTGCATATCTCATTCTCATGTTATACAACTTCTTTCTCAAGAATAGTTTATTTACTAGACTTAGAATGACACAACTTTCCCAACTTATCCCATAAATCCTTGGATGTAGATTCCTTTGACACATTCAATAATATTGAATATGAGACACATAGTTCGATTGTGCTCTTTTCCTTCGGATCCAACTTTTTCTAGTCATCTGTTGAAGTTATTGTAGGTGTAGTGCATGGATCTACCATGATCCACTGATCTCTGTCCACCGATAGATCTTCCATATTGAGCTTCCATAGCTCCAAACTTTTCCCATTAAACTTATCATTCACCATTTTCGAATTGTTCTACATTTATTTTCACCTAAAAAATGAATGCCATAGATCTCCCACTATAACAAGGCTTGTCACAGTCTCGAGCCAAACCCTTGACCACAAAGATGCCCCCCTGAAGCCAACAAGGCTCTAATACCAAATGTAGATTTTAATCTTGTACAATATTTACTGCAAATAGATTTTCAGTAAAAGAACATAAAATATGCAATGACAAATACAAGCATTACATAGAGATTTTTCCCCTAGAAACCCAAACCAACAAAACCAACATATTCTATATTCATCATAGTGTTACATTGTTTACAGTAAAATATACATATGGGAGCCAGCGACATCCAAAACCCTAACCCAATGACCTAGATTAGTCAACAACCCTAATTCCTTAAATGGAAATAGAAAACCATCGGCAAAAACCCATGTGCTGAAAAACTGCCTAAAAATGTGACACGTTTTTCAATCCAAAAAAAACTTCTCAGGGGAACTACCCTCAAACCCCCACATAGGTGGATTTTCCCCCCTTCAAACCTTCCTACATGCCCAATGCAATGAAGACACTACTACTCATGAAAAGAATATAAGAAATACATAACATTGAGTCTCCAAAAACTTGTAATTTTGTGATATATAACCGAGATGCCAAAATTAGAGTTTCCCAAACACCCAATAGTCCTGCCCTAGTGTTAGTACCTAGTCTACAGTTGAAAGTCCATTTGTATACCATATAATTATTTAGCCTTAGCACCCCTCCAATGTCACTTTGTTGACCATTTATTTGAGCTTGGTGTTGTAATAAAGTCTTTAGATAGAAACTTAATGGATCTAATAGCTTGTACTTTCAACTTCTAAGTGTGATTTTATTAAAGTGTATTGAATGGAGCATTAAATTACTGAATGAATGTAAAATTTTCCTGTGACTTTTTAAGAAAGAAATATAATTCTTGATCACCAAGTCTAATTGTATACAAACTCTTCTAACTCCGAAGATCATTATTAACTTAAGTAATTAGAGATTAAAATAGGCCTTAAAAATACCCAAAACATGAAGGCATCCATAAGTTAAGGAAGTCTCGTTGTATAGAAACTGTACTAACTCCAAAGATGATTATTGACTTAATATTTAATTTATGTTATGTTTAAGTTCTTTATGCAAAAGAATACCAAAATGGATACATGTAAGTCATTATCCTAATTACATTGAAAGTGCAGTGGTTTTTCAAGATTTAGCTGGAGATTTTTTATTTTATTTGTGAGTTTAAAGTAGAGGAAAGTAATTATTTCTTTTTTATTGACTAATTAGAAAATATAATTCTAAATATTTAAAAAAAATAAAATTGTTTTATTTATAATATTTAGATTAATAAATATTTTTATAAAAAAATTAAATGCATTATGAATTTTTTTATAAATTTATAAAATTCAATATAGTTTTAACTTTTAAGGAATTGTTATATTATGAGGGATTAACAAAATAATAGGACGAAATTGTCTTAAAAGAATATTAATTACATTGAAACTTACTCAAAGTTTGATAAAGCTTTTAATTATTAGTGATACATTAAAATAATGTAAAGTAAAAATAAGTTATTATTTTAATATCTTTTGGAACATGTATTGGCATGCCACTCCTCAAATGCTTTATTCAACTTTGAAACCATCTTTGTAACATTTCCGGTCTTCAATAGGCCAAGCTATGCTACTCCTGAACATTCTTTCATTGCTCAGATACCAATTTGCAATGTCCCCGACCATTCATGCTAGGCCACGTTACGCCAGAGAACACTTACGTTCTCTCTGCGGAACATACTGTAACATACTTAGCATCCTAACTAAGTTATGTCTCATATAATTTTATAACTGCATGCAATTAAAACATATGCACACAAAGAACTCTTGCGGAAGCTTAATATATATAAAACGTGAGCAAAAAAATACACTATGTAAATAATGAATTCACACTGAAATAGAAGTAAACATATACATGCAGCATATACATGCAATACCCATAAGAATATAGGCAGCTATAATCATGCATAGGATAAACCCATAAAAATAACATGTGAATAACAATGCAACATGTAAATTAATCACACAATTGACACTTATCTTTGTGAGAATATCACCAATTGTATGCAGACCTTCAACGAACCTCCCATCCTTAGACCACATTGTTCATCACTCTCAACAGTGAGTCACCCTCAAGCTGGGACTAAACTCTACCCGGGTAAAGCGTTCTTAACCAGGGTAAAGGCTTATGAAAAACGGGAAAGACTTTGTCCCAGGTGCTCACTTAACTAACAACCTACAGTCCCTCATTCCCCACATGACTATCCCACCCAAGCAAGTGTTCCCCTTCTCTTCTCAACAATCCCTCGGCTGCCCCACTTCCCTTCTAGGGCTTCAGCAACGGGTTGGATAGGAAATCTTAGAGCCTTGCAGTTGTAGTTAAGGATCTTCAAAAATCAATCTCCAACAATTCTCTCACCCAGAGAATTTCTCACAGGCCTAACAACCTGCCTCTTCAATATCCCATGGGCCTGACAACCCACTTCTTCAATCCCGCTCCCAAGCTAATATTTACCCAACATAAGGCTTTGGATATGGGTTCAGGTAAAGTCATGAAGATACAAATGATAGCTTAATCGCTCCAATACTCCTGGATGATTGACTGTATATCTCAGTGATGGATGAATCAGGGAAAAGATGATGCTCTGAATGATGGAGATCCATCGAAATGAGCTAAGTCCCAACAATATGTATGCATGCTTCCAACTTAACACTTGTCCTGTTGGGAGATACTTTGTCCCACTTGTCTACAACTTAGAACTTAGGATAACATAATTATCCACACTTTATGATTTAATAAATATTAATATAATATTCCTTAACTTAGCCCCTTCCCTTTCCCTAACTATTGAAGTTTAGTCCCCCATCTCTTTTATCCTGGTCATTCTACGTGCAACGATGTATTTTAGATTAAATATGAGATATGTACAAAAACAGGCACACTGGCATTTAACATCTAGGATCTCCGACCTAATCAAAACATAATCATCCTAGCTTATAATACAGGCTCACCAACCTATAAAACATATCAAATACACAAGGCTCCCTTGCCTCTACATCACATGCACTTAAGATGTTGCGCGAGGTATCCCAGAATGTGCACACTTCCTCATTTTAATGCGCACTACATGCATGCACTATGCCATGAAATGGTCATACCAAAATGATATCAAATCATCTCACCAGCTTATATAAATTTGTATTTACATTTAAAACTGGGTTTGGCCTTAGGGATAGTACAATACCCTCCTCTTATTTATGCACTATCCTCAGTGCATCATGTACCCATGTACAACTAAATTTCAAAATCCTCAAAAAGATGCAGGTATTATTCCTGCATTTCCTCCTCATGTTCCCAAGTAGTGTCCTCAAGAATGTACCAGTTCCATTGGACCTTTACAAGCCCTATTGCTCGATTCCAGAGTTTTTTTATTTTTTGGTACAGAATGTGCACCGGACGCACTTGAAAAGTGCCTTCTTGCTCCACCTAAATCACATTCCAATCAATAACATGATTAGCATCAGGTATATATCTCTTTAGCAAGGATACATGGAATACATTATGAACAGACATAGATGCATGCAATGCAATCATATAAGATACTGGACCAATCCTCTCTAGGATTTCAAATGGCCCACAATAGGGATTTGTCAACTTTGAACAATTTCCCAACTTCACTGAACTTCTTTTGGCTTTCACTCTCAAGAACACATGGTCACCCACTTTAAATTCCGTGTGAGTTCTGCCCTTATCGTCATAGATTTTCTGCATGTCTTGGGAAGCCTTTAAAAAAAAAATTGTGTTCAACATTTTCTCTTCCATTTACCTAAGAAATTATGGCCCAATAACTGCTCTATCTGTTGGGTTATCCCAACTTACCGGTGTGTTTCACTTTATTCCATAAAGTACCTCAAATGGGCTCATTTTTAGAGATGCTTGGTACCCATTGTTATAAGAGAAATCTACCAAGTGTAGGTACTCTTCCCATTTTGATAGTTTTTCCATAACATACATCCTCAACATATCCTCAATCACTTGATTCACCCTCTCTATTTGTCCATCTATTTATGGATGATAAGTTGTACTAAAATTCAAATTTGTTCCAAATCCATTAAATAATCCCTTCCAAAATTTTGAGGTAAGTTTTGAATCTTTGTCAGACACAATTGTCTTGGGTATGCCATGTAATATAGCAATCTCCCTCATATAAACATCAACAATATTTGATGCTTTCTGAGTGAGCTAAACCAGAATAAAATGGGCATCTTTAGTAAGCTTATCCACCACTGCCATGATAGAATCATGTTGCTTGTTCATTCTGGGCAGTTTGGTAATGAAATCCATGGTTACAAATTCCCATTTCCACTCAGGAATGAGTAATGGCTGTAGAAAAATAGCTGGGTGTCTATGCTCAGCCTTTACTTTTTAACATTCCAAACATCTGAAAATAAAATCAACAAACTCTTTCTTCATTCCTAGCCAATAATATTGGCTCTTGACAGTTGTAATAGTTTTCTAATATCCTGGGTGCCCAACATAAGGCACATTATGTATTTTCCTCAGTATCATATTTTTCAATTCCTGAGAATTCAGTACATAAATTCTTCCCCTGTATATGAGAATTTCATCCTCATCCATCTTGTATTCTTCAATTTTCTGCAGCAAATTACCTTGCTGTAATTTTGCCACTAAATCCTTGTATTGTAAATCTGATTTGGTAGTCTCTATAATTCTATGTTCCAAATTTGATTGATACATGCTAATGATTGTAGCATGAATTTCATGCACTCTTCTACTGAGTGCATCATCCACTTTGTTCTCTTTCCCCTTGATATGTTTTATATCGAAGTCATATTCGCTTAGAAATTCTAACCATCTACTTTGCCTAGCATTTAAGGTTGGCTAATCAAACAAATATTTCAGACCATTGTGGCCTGTCATCATCTCAAACCTTTTCCCCATGAGGTAGTATCTCCATTTCCTCAAGGCATGTACAATGGATGCCAACTCCAAATCATGAGTGGCATAGTTTCTTTCATGCTCCTTTAACTTCCTTGACTCATAACATATAACAAACCCATTTTGGCTGCAGAATCCACCAAGTCCTTGTTTACATGCATCTGTGCATACAATGAAGTCTTCATTTGGGTATTCTATCCATAATATTGGAGCATATGTTAATAATTGCTTCAAGTGTTGGAAACTCTTTTCACAATCCAATGTCCACTGAAACTTCACACCCTTTCTTTGCAATGAAGTGATTGGGTGTGCAATCTTTGAAAATCCTTCTATAAATATCCTATAGTATCCTGCAAGGCCCA
>JASDQU010106503.1:76314-96029 GCA_032191745.1 Picea mariana | reverse complement strand
GCTCCATTAGCAAATCTCGCTTAATTTTATTCTAGATTCGGATCATCAGAGGGGCCAGCCACAAGGTCAACCGTTTGACTTTGGTTGACTTTGTGGCTGGGCTCTCCGACGACTGACAGTCGGACTGTTAATAGATCTGGCCCCTGGTTAAGCCTCCGGCCTTTTTAAAAACAAAATGTTGCACGCACGAAGTAAGGAAGATCTGAATGAAAAGATTATGAAAGAAAAATTGATCACCTTGTGCGCAGACGATCCGAAATCTGGCAACCTGTACTCGTTCATGATCCAGTCCGTTCTTTGCCCAAGCGGGGCTTTTCCTTTATAAAACACCAGAATTTTCTTCAGACCGATGCACTGAAGCAGCTCGTTACGAACTGCTCTATCTGAACCGGTAGCCTTCCAGTAACCCGAAACCGTCAATCTGTTCTGCCGAGGGTATGACTTCTTATGATCTCTTGGAACGAAGAAGAACCATTGTTTCTCCCCAACATCGTTAACCAAACCTGCAAGAATACGAATACTTCAATATTTGTTGAAAAATCTTTATTAGTTGAAAAATCTGTATTAAATTCTAACCAGAGAAGAAGGAGAAAAAATTTCAGCGTACCAGGCAACTCCCAGGGATCATATCGATACAAGTCCAGGGTTGGCATGATTATATCGAGGCTCAGTGGGTGTCCTCCTTGGGCTCTTTTCTTCAGATAGAAGCCCACTAGTTCCTCTTCTGTGGGATAGAATCTGAAGCCTGGAAAGTCCTTGAACTCTCCCTGCACCTTACCATCGTTATATAGTTCTTCCCGCATGGCCATTTGATCTATTTTGAAGAACCGTGTATTCGAATTGGCACACTATGTTCTCTATATATACACAGTTTTCACTTATGATCTACAAGCTAGGTTTTCTATTTTAAGAAATGACGAGGAAACTTGAAAAAGAAATCATCGGATTTCGACGAAAGAATGGTCCACGCGTATGAGGAAACAGAGAATACTATAAACAGTTTTTCTTCTTCAAAGTCTTTTAAAACTGTTTGTTGTCTTCCTCCTCGTACTCATAGTCGTAGGGAGTCCAATGTGTTATTTCGTTGTAACATCCGGGAAATTTCTGCGAAGTTGTAACTTGCAAGACATCTTTGGGTTCGATGAGGAAGGATATTGTAATAGTTGTCAGGCAAAGTGATTCTCAGCATTGATTTTACTATTCCATTGAAGTATAAACTTTTATTTATTTTTCTCGATTGAAGTATAAACTTTCAATTGATTTTTTCCAGGAAATAACAGTTGCTTTGCTATTTAATTTTTGAATCTATTTATTATTTTTAAAACATATTATTAATCATTTTTAATATATATTAGTTAAAAAAATTAAATATAATATATAATAATTTAAAATTAAAATAAATTATTTTAAGTCAATAATTATTGATTTCATATTCTAAAATAAATAATACAAATATATTATTTTACAAAATAATTTGAATATGTCATTCATAAACATCACAAAAGCTTGACTTGGAAGTGGAAGTCTCAATCGAGATACTCCTTATAAATGTATTCAAACGTCCTACTAAAAATAATAATTATTAAAGATATTATATAACACTTATAAATATATAATTCATAAAATGTCAAAAGCTTGACTTGAAGAACTCTATTCACATGGTCCCTTGCAAATCTAGTCAAATGTCCTAGTTAGTCTAATGTTCTAAGAAGAATAAAAGTAAGAGGATCAAATTCTCATACATATAAGTGAAATCGATATTATATTTTTTTGTTTGAAACTTAGGAACTTGAATAATTTAAGATCTCTAATATAAAAGGATTTGTTTTATTGTTGGTATAGAATTAGACATCTTACCACAAAGGGATTAGAGGCATAGCTTGTTACATAAAAAAAAAAATAACATTTTTTTCATATTAGGTTTCACAAGAAAGATCATTTCAATCAATGCATGTGGTGTAATCCTATTAATTCTACCTTTTATAAGAAAATTAATATAGATAAAAATTGTCCTTACAATGGTTTAGAATAAGATATTTACACTGTAAGAAATGAAGGAGATATCTTCTCGCTGGGAGACTAGAATGCTAGAACTAGATAAAAAAAAATGTCCTATAATGGCTTATAGCAATATATTTATAGTTTGAGAAATCAAAGTGGTATCCTCTTGCTAGGAGACTTCAATGTTAGAACAACAACTAATCAAGATATTATTTTAAGCAATGATTCCAACCCTAATCCTCTATGGCTAGATGAGGACCTTGTTTTAATTAGAAGATACAATAGAAACTCCAAAGATTTGGTTGAGAATTAGTTTGGTACCAAGCTAATCAAGCTTTGCAAATCTCAAGATCTAATAATTTGCAATGGTCTAATGAAGTGGTCGAAATCCAACCCGGTGACTTGTATTCATGGACTTGGAAGTAGTATCATAGATTATATGATATTTGATATCCCCATATACAACAAAATAGTAAATTTTGACCTCTTAAATGACCATGGACTCTAATATGGATCTTTAACCCTAACTCTCAATTTTGTCATACACAAAAGCCACATTGAAGAGAATTATGATAACCAAAAGCACTTGATTTTCGACAAAAATAAAGCTAAACTTTTTGTAAAGGATTTAATTAATGAATTAAATATCATATCAAATAAGAACAATATTGAAAGCCTCTATCATATTTTTACAACAACTCTCTCTACTTTTATTAACAGGTTCTTCATCAAGGTGTTGTGTAAAAAGGAAAATAGAATAACCAACCCTTCGCGTGATAAAGAGTGTAAGATTGCTAGAAAATCCATTAGGAATGTTTATAATGAGTCTTTAAAATTCAACAAGATAAATAGATACAAAGCCCTAATTAAAAGGGGAAAAAATGTACTATATAAATAGAAAGAAAGATTAGGTTTTTCACCTATCTAAGATAGATCCTTAGAAATTATTTGACTTGTAAAAATAAAGAAAACAATACGATTCCCTTTAGTGAGTGGAATTCCTACCATAAAAATATTTACGAATCTTGTAATGGTGTGGACAACATTCAAACTATTTTTACATAGGAAGAAGTTTTTTCAATAGAAAACATAGAGTATGGGGTTAAGTGTCTTGCAAAAGGGAAAGCTAAGGACATCGAAGGATACCAAGCTGAAATATTGAAAATTGGAGGGTCTATCATCATCCCACACATCCATAAGCTCTTCAATTTAACAATCAAGTACGGTTTCCCTAAACCCTAGGCTCAAACCCTCATTGTACCTATTTCTAAAAGTGGGGATAAAATAAATCCCCCTAACTATAGGACCACTATTATTAGCCCCTTTTTATCCAAGTTATATGAAATTATTTTGGAAAAAAAGATCAATGTGTGGCTAGAAATCCACAGAAAAAGAGATAAAGGACAGGCCAAATTTAGTAGTTATCATTCAACTATAGACCACCATGTTATGCTTAAGATCATTGTGGAGGAGTCCACAATAATAAAACCAATATCCTATGTTGTTTAGTTGACTTTAGAAAAGYGTTTGACACAATTMTCGGGACTAACCKTTGGAATAGGTTAGAAGAGCTAAAATATCCTTATGAGTTGAGAGCTATTGTGGTAAGGTTGTATGAGAATGTTACGATCAAGTTTAGGAACACTAAGGGATTGTTGGWAGAAATTAATTGTAATATAGGATTTAAGCAAGATTTTCCTCTGTCTCCTACCATTTTAATTGGCATATACATTGAGAAGTTAGAGGGTTGTTTGGAAGAAAAAAAATTGTGTTGGYCCGACTCTTGTTGATATATTCATCATCCTTCTTATTTACGCCAATGATGTTGTTCTTATGGAAAGGATTCCCTATGATCTCGACAAGCAACTAAAAATCCTCAAAGATTCATGCTCTATTATAAGTATGGTTGTTAAAACTGACAAAATGAAGGTTATGATAATCAAATCCAAAAATATTACTTATGCTAATTTCATGTATGACAACAACAGCTTGGAGAAAGTGACTTTGTACAAATATCTCATAATCGATCTTCATCAAAAGCTTAACTAGAACCATAGCATGAGGAAAGGATAAATGGAAGGTGGATAACTTATTATGAACTAAAAAACAATTGTAAATCAGTAGACCTTTGGCTATGATATAAGAAGAAACTCCTCCTTGATACTCTCGCYGCTCTTATTATCTTACCTCTACCTATTWGATAAACCCTGAAAGCCCGCAAAATGAGCGAGATCCCGTGATCTCCGCTTCGCTTGGGYGCTTCGTCTTCGACCAGCCTATTGAAGTCCCAAAAATGGTCAAACACGACCCACTTTTACTCAAAACTTGGTCGAGGGCCAACAGGCCCCCAACACTCACATGTGAATCGTCCCGAGTCAATTTGATCTAGTAATACCGCTTCGAAGGCCTCGAGCTTATCTCGAKTTGCCTCGACTTGTTGCTTTTCCAGACCCTCCTACTCAACGAACTCATGAATTACTTTCTCGGTGACAAGCCCTTCCAGGTGTTGTTCCACTGTTGCGACCACCTGTTCCAACTATGAGCCATGTCCCTCGATCTCTTCAAAAAGTGTGCAGGCTTCCTCCTACACTGGTTGGAGTCTCTATGTCACCTCCATAACTCTACTCTAGATCGCAGTGACCTGCTGCTAAACTATGTGTTTCTTCTACGACCTCTTCATCTTCTCCACTGCAGTAAGCAGCTTCATCTACGCTTACACAGTCGACGCATGTTGCTTCGCCTCTTGAAGCTTTGCCTCTAATGTCCTCAGCTCCAGGTATTCTGCAAGATGTCTTCTGAAGCATCTTCTACAGCTTTGATGATGAGATCAATGCCATACACTATGAGCACGTTCTTCAACTGAGGATTGTTGGCGTGAGCCTTCTTCCTTGCCAAAGGTTTCTCCGAGGAAACCTTCCTCTTCTGCGATGTTTCTGTTGTGGTGAGGGGATCCTTCGACGGTGTCACTTAGCCTTTTTCTTGCTTGTCTTCTTCCCCTCCCTCCTCTTGGTTTACTTTGTCTCCTCCTCCTCCTCCTCCTCCAGGTGAGTCAGGCGTGGTTTCCTCTGATGCATTGTCCTTCTCTTCACTGTCTATGTCCTGCACTTCCTTATTTTTCTTCTTTTTCTTTGTGCTACTTTGTCCATCATACTTGGTCCGGGTGACCAAAGGGCTTTCGATGATGTCAGGGTCAAAGAGTTTTTCATCTTCTAATGGTACAAGGAATTTGGATAGCCATTCCTTGGTTATCTCCTCCATATCTTCATCATTCAATTTATAGTAAGACTGCAGCTCCTCCTTACTTTCGTCCCTATGAGAGGTGATGTAGATGAATTGTCGATCTGCGTGGAACTTCTCTAGAGGCATGTATGTGTGCAAGGTGTTCGGGGTCATTCAGGGGAATAATTCAATGGTGTGCTTGAGCTGCAGGTAGTAAGCATGGAACACCGCATTTGATTTCCACTGCTTTGCCATATCACTCGTATACCACCAGGTGGTAAACTTCGCGGCCAACAGTTCTGATGGCTCGACTTCTGGGAATGTCGCTCCCTCTGGCATCTCCCAAGCGACAAATGCCATGAGAATCAACAACCAACTGAAGTGAAATTCGTAGCCTTGGTCCTACACTTCGCAACAGTCCTTCTCTAACTCATTGACGAGGTAGCTCACCCAATTCATCTGCATCCCTTCGACACACTTTCCTACGAGGTCGACAACCCTGTGATCGGTGTAGGACATTTCTTTCTGACAAGCTTGCTTGCTACCAGCTGACAAGATGGGCGCACTGCGCCATATTGGATGGAGGCTACCTTGTACCCTCACTTTCCCTTCTCTACATCGTCATAGGCTTCCTTTATTTGTTGTGTTAGGGAGCGATCTGACGTCTTCCCTTGGTAGAACTGGTGAGGTTCTGGTCCCTGCATTCTCAATCCATTGATCAGGTGGATCGGCGTTGGATCCACAGTGATGTGCTTATCCAACCTAATATACCCTCCATGGTAGCATGATAGGAGGAGTTTAATGCATGCGTTAACCTCTTGATGTCGGTCGAAGTTGGGTATCTTCATCACGTTTAAGATTGTCGATATCACAATCTTATTGATCCATGGCTGGGGGACTATCTTTGGCTTCTTCCCAGTCATCTTCGTCAGGTATCTATGTGATGCAAGCATCACATAGTTCTTTCGGTCTCCAAGGTTAAAATCTTTGATATTGAGAGCTGGGATCAGTCCCATCTGAGGTCCAACTGTGTGTATCCGCTTCGAGAGGTACACAGTGATCAACGTGTACTCAAAGTCACACGAGACACTATCAAAACTAACCGTGCCAGCCAAAGGCAGGATGTAGTCGGATAAGAACGACGGGATCTGCTTCACGTTCGCCAAATCGTCGCGATGCTTTCTTCTTTTCTTAGTTGCAATTCGGCTAGATCGATGTGCAGTCGAGGGGGATTCTTGCAATCCTCCAGTTGACGATGCTTGAATTCCTATAGACATGAATTTCTTATCCATAAGGTCTATTAAGATCTCCTCCACAGACTTCTCTACTGCGCTACATTCTCCCGTCATGCACACTCATGATCAAATAACTTGGGTAGGTGAATAGATAGACAAGGAAATTAGACGGATGGCGAGGTCTAGAAAGAACAGTGTGGTATGTGATCAATTCTTTGTTAGCTCAGATATCTCGGTTTGCAAAAAGTGGTCTCGGTGCGGCATTCGACGGATTAAATAAGCAACGTCGTAACGGATTCCTTCAACGGGTCGAAATGCCTTAATCAATACAAATACATCTGTTATGGCGTGGTATCAACAGTCCAAGGGTGATCTCTTTGGCAATAACTATGTTTCTAACCATTCTGGAGCGTCATTCTAACGGTCGGGATGCCTCCAATGGTCATGTAGCTTCGCCAAGGCGAAGTGCCATTCTGCATTGTTCTGCTATTCCGACAAGGTTCAAGTTCTGCAAGCCTACTTTCTGTGAAGTCTTCTTTGGAATTTTCTGTAGTTTTTCTAACTTCGCTTTCTTCTTACTATCACTTTCTGGCATTATTCCTTGTAATTTGAATTTCTAGATTCCTCTTTCCATTCTTATTCTTATCTTCTCTTAGCATAGTAACTTCTTACTATTGAGGGTCTTCCAAAGGTTTCGAGGGTAATACTTCTTCTCTTACTACTTATGGGGTAGGTTCTCTTCTCTCTTGCATGGACAGGTTTTTCAAGCCTTCCTGCATTCTTTCAACTTCGACATCTAAGTCTTTGGGCCTCAGTTGCTTCGATTTGTCTTCTTGTTCTTGTATTAGTCGCTCTATTTTTTCTAGCTATGAAGTCCCTTAATTATTTATTTTTCCATTCTATGGCTTCCTCTTCTTCTTTTCTTCAGATCTGATCTTTCTCAATTCAGGTATTTCGTAGAAAAAGTGAAAAAGGGGCGTTGTTCTCAACAAACTTAATGACTTCAAATTCTTCTTCATTCAATGTTCCATGGGCAATCATAGGTACATTAGTAACTCTTCCACATAGGCTTATCATCTTTCCTTTAAACAATCTCATCCTTCCCAATGAACGAATCATAGCAGGCCTTCCCAAAATTTCCCAAGTGCTTTCTGGCATGATATGTTGGAAGATTGGTTGTTGCCATTGATATCAACCCTAGTCATGGGTTTTGGACCACAAGATTGATGAAGGTATTTGGACATGAAGGAAAATGAACATGTAGATACAAGACCCATGGATGGATAGTATACATCATGTTGTTTCCAGTGGTATGTAGCACATCACGTCGATCCTCATGGTTGAGGAGAAATGAATTTTTGAAGATGACAAAGTGAATTGAAGAAGGAAGTACATGTAGGCCCTGAAGATAATTAAAGAAAAGAATTACAAAATAAGAATGTGTCAGGTCGGCCCTAATGTCAAAAGGAAGTGACATAAATGGTATAAATAAATATCATTATACATTCATTTTATACACAATTCAAATTTCAAAGGAAATCAGAAGTAAAGAAGGACAGATTTCAAGGGAGGATGAAGTTTTTGGTGATGTGTTCTAAGGTATGTTATTTTCAAGTCATCTTACCATTTTTTCTATAACTTTTTTTCTAGAACGATTCAGATGGTGAAATTGCTATGGTATTGAGAAGACATATCAAGGTACCTGTGGTAAAAATTTCAGCTCTTGATTCACTATAATTATGGAGATACACTCTGTGGAATATAGGGTTTTTGACCAGTCCTGAAGCTAGTCAATAAACAGGTGTTCCGGGTAAAACAGTCATAACTTATTCATAGAGAATCCAAATGACGTGGGAAAAATTTCATTGGAAAGAGTACAGACTATATTTTCTTTTGTGCGAGTTTTAGAATATGATGTTAACTATTGAGTGCATGGAATTCTTTACAAGTTCGGTCTCCTGAATAAACCAGAATTGAACAAGGTCTACCATTCTCTCTATAACTTATTTTTGGGAAGGATTCAAGGAGTGAAACTTGGAGGAGTTTCAGAGAATACATTGAGTAATATTATCTATAGGATCATAGTACTCCAAGAATTGAAGAATTGTAGAAATTGAAGAAGTCTCGGGAAGCATTATCAGGTTCTATGTGATGATTGGTTGATGGTGATGATTTAATGTAAAGTTTTATTATCTCTCATATATTCTTGGGTGAAAGGAAGGGGCAAGTATGGAGAGTTAAATCCTCTCTTTATATTGGAGTATTGTATATTCCTCTTGGAGGTTTATCCATCCCTTTACATTTGGAAGATGTAGCTACCTTTGGAAGTCATTACTTCCCTTCAACAATAACTATTGATTATTTCTCATATATTGTGCATGGTGTAGTGTGGT
Organism: Picea mariana; assembly: GCA_032191745.1. Classification (NCBI taxonomy): domain Eukaryota; kingdom Viridiplantae; phylum Streptophyta; class Pinopsida; order Pinales; family Pinaceae; genus Picea; species Picea mariana. Next base: position 87,181 of record JASDQU010106503.1, on the reverse strand, counting down.
GTATTGGTGTAACTCTTATACTATTGTTCATTTCTCATTGGATATAATTGAATGGTTTAAGTATATGTTGAAAAAAGTTTTAAATTGTACTTGATACTGATTCACCCCCCTCTCGGTATCAACAATTGGTATCAGAGTGGGTTACCTTTAGTACTGTTTAACCACTGGAAGGAAGATCCTAAGAAGAAATGGAAGACAAAATTCCAAATGGGATTGCACCATTTTATGGAAGCAATTTTGAATACTGGAGTAATAGAATGGAAACTTACTTGAAATCTCTTGGGGTAGATGTTTGGTTCTCAGTTGCTTCAGGATACAATGCTTTGAAGAAACCAAAGACTGCAACTCAGAAGGAAGCAAAAAGGAACAACAAATTAGCAATAGATACCATCCTGGATGGATTGACAGATTCAGTGAAATCCAAGGTGGGATCATGTGCATCATCAAAATAACTTTGGGACAAGCTAAAAGACCTTTATGTAAGGGAAGAAGCAGAAGAAGTTGAAGCAAATTACAACATCTCAGTTTTTAAAGAAGAAAATAGAGGTCAGTTCTTTTGCTTTAAATGTGAAGGAATAGGTCATGTTGAATTTGAATTTCCTCATCCAAGGATTGAAAGAAATAAAACTGAAGAAGAAAATTTCAATGAAGAAGAAGAAAATCATGAAAAAAAAATTATTCAACAAGAAGATGAGAATCTTAAAAAATTGAAGCATGTTGAGATTGAAAATAGCAAGCTCAAAGACACGCAAAGAAAACTAAGAAGTGAATTGGGTAGTTGTGAAAATACAATTGTAAGCTTGAAGAAACAATTAGAAGACTTTGAGAAACTAAGAGAAGAAACCATTTCCTTGAAAACTCTACTCAAAGAAGAAAGAAGAATAGGAGAAGGAATGTCCAAATGATGAAGAAAGAAAAAGATTGTGAGAAACTTGAACAAGAAGTTGTCTCATTGAGGAAGAGCTTAAGAAACTCTCAAGTGCCAAAAGACTTAACACATCTTGGATGCATGGGTGAAACTTCATACAAAGAAGATGCAAATACCAACAAGAAGGTTGAAGAAAGAGCTACACAAACAGTTGATGAGAAGTGGACCAGGATACCAGAAAGAAGGAATGATTACAAAAGAGATGAATATCCAAGAAGACCTCTTACCTTCAGGAATCAAAGAAGATTCAATCAGTATGAAGGAAACTACATAAGAATAGATCATGAACCCATATGGACTACATCACAAAGAAGCCACTTACTCCAAGGTATCAAAATTTCTTTCTTGGTCATTGTTATACTTGCAAAAATTTTGGACATAAGGCAATTAATTGCAGAATCAATGAAAGGAACAGATACGCCAGAAACATGAATGGTGTAAATAGAAGATATTGAAATAATCGTGGATTTGTCAACAGAAGTTATAATTCATTTTGCCCATTGATGGACAAAAATATTGCATGCTACAAATGTAATTATCTTGGTCAAAAAGCACGAGATTGCAGATATATGAATGAAGATGTCCCTATGCCAACCACAGTATGGAGAAGGAAAGAGATTCCAAACAATGAATATTGTCAAATAGCATTGACCGTTGAAGAATGTAAAGAAGAAGATGAATGGTACATAGACAGTGGATGTTCTTCACACATGACCGGGGATCAAGACAAATTCATCAGCTGGAAGAGAAAGGGTGGCAATGTTGCATTTGGAGATGACTCATTTGCCAAAATACTTGGAGAAGGTGTAGTAGAACTTGGAAGAAAAAATGTAAAAGAAAAGAATTTTTTATTGGTTGAAGACTTGAAGCATAATCTACTCAATGTTATTAAAATGTGTGATCAAGGATACACTCTTACGTTTGACTCCCGAAAATGTAAAATTAGATAAAATAACTCAGGAAGATTGGTTGCAAATACAACAATAAGACCAAACAACATATACATCTTAGACATGAAGAAGAGAGAGAAGACAGAAGCCACACAAAATGATTCTAAGGAAGAAAAAGTCTCAAAGACCAAAAATAAGGATGAAGTATTATTGAGCACCATATGTTCAGGGGGAGCAGCCCCAAAAAAGAGAGTTACCTTTTGCCATTAAACTCAGGGGGAGAAGCCCTACCCTTTGCCATTGATGTCAAAGGGGGAAATAAATTGGGATCATGATGATAGGGGGAGAATGAGTGTTGCCATCAATGACAAAGGGGGAGATTGTTGGAAGATTGGTTGTTGTCATTGATGTCAACCCTAGTCATGGGTTTTGGACCGCAATATTGATGAAGGTATTTGGACATGAAGGAAAATGCACATGTAGATACAAGACCCATGGATGTATAGTATACATTATGTTGTTTTCATTGGTATGTGGCATGTCACGTGGATCCTCATGGTTGAGGAGAAATGAATTTTTGAAGATGTCAAAGTGAATTGAAGAAGTACATGTAGGCCCTGAAGATAATTAAAGAAAAGAATTACAAAATAAGAAAGTGTCAGGTCAGCCCTAATGTCAAAAGGAAGTGATATAAATGGTATAAATAAATATCATTATATATTAATTTTATACACAAGTTGAATTTCAGAGGAAATTAGAAGTAAAGAAGGTCGGATTTCAAGGGAGGATGAAGTCTTTTGGTGATGTGTTCTAAGGTATGTTAATTTCAGGTCATCTTACCATTTTTGCTATAAAAAAATTTCTAGAATGATTCAAATGGTGAAATTGCTATGGTATTGAGAAGAAATATCAAGGTACCTGTGGTAAAAATTTCAGCTCTTGATTCACTATAATTATGGAGATACGCTCTGTGGAAGATAGGGTTTGTGACCAGTCTTGAAGCTAGTCAATAAACAGGTGTTCCGGGTAAAATAGTCATAAATTCTTCATCAAGAATCCAAATGACTTGGGACACACTTCATTGGAAAGAGTACGGACTTTAGTTTCTTGTGTGCAAGTTTCAGAATCTGATGTTAACTATTGAGTGTGGGGAATTCTTTTCAAGTTCGGTCTCCTAAATAAACCAGAATTGAACAAGGTCTACCATTCTCTCTATAACTTCTTTTTGGGGAAGATTCAAGGAGTGAAACTTGGAGGAGTTTCAGAGAATACATTGAGTAATATTATCTACAGGATCAGAGTACTCCAAGAATTGAATAATTGCATAAATTGAAGAAGTCTCAAGAAGCATTATCAGGTTCTATGTGATGATTGGTTGATGGTGATGATTTAATGTAAAGTTTTATTATCTCTCATATATTCTTGGGTGGAAGGAAGGGGCAAGGATGGAGAGTTAAATCCTCTCTTTATATTGCAGTATTGTATATTCCTCTTGGAGGTTTATCCCTCCCTTTACATTTGGAAGTTGTAGCTACCTTTGAAAGTCATTACTTCCCTTCAACAATAACTATTGATTATTTCTCATATATTGTGCATGGTGTATTGTGGTGTATTGGTGTRACTCTTATACTATTGTTCATTGTTCATTGGATATAATTGAATGGTTTAAGTATAAGTTGAAAAAGGTTTTAAATTGTACTTGATAYTGATTCACCCCCCTCTCAGTATCAACATGATATTCACCTTTGTTTTCTCATCCAAGACATAGTCTATGTCGAAGTCTCCTATTCTTGTTTCTATGCACGAGTTTTCTTTTAATATCTTTGATAAACTGATGTCTCTGTGATCATTCGGTGTTTTTTTCAGTTGTAATAACAGAGTCTCTGATTATTTCTGATTCTTTAACATATCCTTAGTTTATTCACCTTTTTCATAGTTTTCTTGTCTCATGTTCATCTTTTCAACCTTAGAAATCATTTTAGGGCAATCCAAAACCTCATGACGAACATATTTACAATAAAGACAAATAGGACCTATTCAAGGGCATTCCTTAGCAAGATGTGTCGAACTTTTGCAGTTATAACACAGTGTCAATCCTCTCTTCCTTTTAAACAATCCCCAACCTTTCTTGTATTGTGCACTGGGATCACATTGATGGACCTGCAATCTGCAAAAATTATTTCTAGGGTCCTGCATCCACTTGTTAGTCCAAAAGTTCTTTCTATACATAGGAATAACATATCTTTCACTATCTCTATCAAATTTATTCAAATCAAATCTTCTTTCTTCTAGTTGTGCCCTAGTTTTCAGACTAGGACAAAATCTATCAAACATACCTAAATTCATACTTTTGAAGAAAAAATTTCCACTTATCTTACCTTTACCAAAGAAAAAAGCTTTAAGATCTTAACTCTTTTCTTCATATCGAGCCTCTTTCTTAGCACAGAGCTTCGCAACTCAAGTAGAATATTGCGCACTACAACAATAGATCTATGCATAGAGCTTTCTATTTTCTTTAGTTCCTAGCAATCACAGTTTCAGGTCCCGACAACGGAAGCATTTGTTGGCACAGGGGAAGACCCAGGGTTCAACGCTTCAACAGAGCACCAACAAAACCCTAACTACCTATCCTTATGGCAACACCTGTGAAGCAGATGAAGTCTCACCTGAGGTAGAGGTAGGGGGGTTGCAGGACTCGGGTTTCTACAACCTAGCTGGGACACATATATGTGATCACAACACTTAACAAAGAACTTAGACAACAACATTCATTAGTTCTTAAGCCTTATTCACAGCGCAGGTTAAACCCTTATCACAAATTAGCACAATATCTAGCCCTTAAAACCTCTTTAATATGTAGCATAAGCTCATATCTAACATTCATTCACATCATAAAGCTCTAAGAATTCATAGATCTATACATCAAGAATAGTGCACTAAGAAAATAGATACATAAATAACATGAACAACATTGCACAAAGCACATTGACATAGGATATATGTGGTTCACTCTAGTGTGGGGCTACATCCACCAACTTCTTATTCTTCTTTATTAGTCTTCAAGCTTCTTACATCCCTCTTCTCATGCACACGAAGCGACAGAGCCAACTCCACCAAGGACAGGAGATTTGTGTGCACCTCGCCAGATCCTCCTTCTCGAATTAGGTCAGGGCACAAAGCCTTACACAGTTTGTCCAAAAAGTCTCTTACAATCACTTGCACTTAGCTCTGCAAGTCTTAACATACTCTAATCATGAACTAAGCTCATGACCTCCAAAATTGACCTCTACTTACATCGCCTAGCTACTTATTTATACATTACAAAAAGGGCCTAGACATGGGTAAACCCATGGGCCAACATCCCATACTTGTTACATAAACCCTAAAATCCCAAAAAGCCCACAAAATGGGTGAGATCCAGCGATCTCCGCTTCGCTTGGGTGCTTTGTCTTCGACTAGCCTGTTGAAGTCCCAAAAATGGTCAAACATGACCAACGTTTCCTCAAAACTTGGTCGAGGGCCAACATCTTATATGGTTGTGAATTTTGGGGCTATAGTATCTCTAGAGAACCATGGAGAAACATATAGAAAATCCAAAATTGTTTTATAACTTATGATCTCAAAATTAAAGGAAGTACACCCTGTCCTATAATCCTCATAGAAGTGAGTCTTTCCCCATTGAGAGCATGGCTACCTAATGTACAAGAACATGATAAACAACATGGAAGACAATGGGCTTCCTAAACTTTCTTCAAACTCTAGTCAAAAGCACTTTTGGTTCAAGTAGTGGTAGCATAAACATGCCAAATCTTAGCTAAATCATTACGGAATAAAGGAAAAGTTCACTCCACATATTAACAATAATATTAAAAAATATTGTTACATATAAATTTAAGGATAAATTGAGGTGCAATAAAGAATTAGAGGATAAAAGAAAATTAAGATATGATAAGGAGGTGATCAACCCCAATCTAGAAGATCAAAAGTATCTCTTTGTTTTAACTAGAGTAAAGAAGAAAATCAACATTGTTAAAATAGGAACAAAATATCATGAGCTCCATAGTGAAATAGGGCGTTGAACAATTCCCAAAACGTCATGAGTCAAAATAATTTGACATATTTGTTACACTAAGAGGTTGAAGATGAAAAGAACATTCTCTTAGAATGTCCAACATGCATCCACGTTAGATCACAATTTCAAAATATTTGTTACAATACCAACCTTCCTAACATTTTAACTCATCAAAACTATGGTAGCTTAGGATTACTTCTCGTAAATCTTTTTAAGCACATAAATAAAATTTTAAATCAAACCAAGTAATTCATTACCTTTCTTAAGGTCCAATAAACCAAATTTAGTTTTAATAAACATTAATCATCATCATCATTATTTCATTTAATTTTGTTTTTTTTAAACCTCAACAAAAAATTAAATGTGAATTGGATAACCTTTTCTCATTTTTAATATTTTTCTAAATAAAACATATACCATCTTTTTAAGAATCAGTAAGTAAATATCTATGTGAATTGAATAATCTTCGCTTTTTATTTTTTTTTTTAAACAATTGCTTATCTCTTTAAAAATCTAATAATAATATGATTTTTTTATTTTTTAAATAAAACATGTGCCTATCTCTTTAAAAGTATAATCACTAATGTGAAAAGAATTGTCATTTTGTATTTATCATGAAAATATGAAATCAGAAATCAAAAATGTGAGATTCCACATACCAAACACGGGAATAATGGTATATCTACATCACCCACTATTTTCTATGTCTCGTTTTTTAATCCTAAGTATACGATACATGTTAAATGCAAAGCATATCCGTGTATCATAAACCCTAATAATATTGTGTTTCATAGATAATAATAGTGATGAACTATGGTAAACTCTAATTAGGTTGTATTCCTTGCTAACTACATTTCAAGGTTGTGTGAAACTATACAGTAAAGGGTAATACTACTTGTTATGACCTCATATGGTTGTATGAGGTTGAAGGGTTTAGTGAACACAATGTCAAAACTAGTTGTGGCTTTGTTGGTATAGTTTCAACGAAATATTAATCCATCTATAAATAGAGTTATTCTATATATTCAAAATTCAAAAATTAATCAAATTTTCTTGGTTTAACATTTATAAGTGTAAGTTCTTATAAATTGATCCTAAATACGAGGAAAAAAAAACATATACAATCATAAAATTGAAAAGAAAAAAATTTAAAATAAGATGACAAATCCATTTATATGGTTTCTTTTACCCTATAATATTTATCTATCTTTTCACAATTCACAAACCCTTCCAAAATAGTAGAGAGGGTTGTGTCAAATTTAGAGATTTTCATCTTAAGAATAGTAGTGCACTTATGGATTCCTTCTCCCAATCTCTCAAAGAGAATATATTCTTCACTTCTTCCACACAGAGGAGGTATTTTACCTTGTTGGCTTTCATAAACTTGTATTCAATTTGGAACCTCCATTCTTCTACCTACTTTGGGACAACAACAAAACTAGCCTTTACACTTGTACCTTCCTTCCAACAATTTCTCGCACAACCACAAACTTAACTTACATTCCCTATAGTGGCCAAACAATAGTCAGAGTAATCCATCATAAGAATGAAGGCCAAGAGTAGGCTCAGAAACCACCAATCAAGAAAACCCCCAAGCTGCAAACTTGTAAGTGTCTAGTTGAGTTGAAGAGGATGGGAGGCACCATGAATTTTCTAGAACAAGAATATAGAAGAATGTGATAATAAATTGATTGAAGGGTCATCTATTTATATTAATCAATATCCATATTAGGGAGAATGAATAGCTTGCAATCTTGTCTTTCCATAATCCCCACGCTTCAAATGATATGATGCTTGTGAGGGTCACTAAATCTTAAAGGACTTGATTTATAGGGAGATGTGTCAAGAACAAATGATGATGTAAAAAATATGAACACCAAGATCCATTTAAATGAGATAGCAAGAACTAACACCCAATTATTGGGAACCATCATGGATTGGTGGTGTGATTATGCTTTCCAGTTGCTCCAACAAAACTCACAACCAACCTTTCGTTTCTAATACTCCTTTGTTTTCCATTTCATTCATCACTAAGTTGAAATTCCTTTTAACATGATAGAAAGAAACATCATAAAATTATTTAAGAATAAAGACCATTATTTGGGATATGCAAACTATGGGGTGTTCGCAAGAAGTTGATGGACAAAAAGGTGGCAAGGGGGTGCAAAGGAACATGTGTGTGTTATTAGAAATACACATGCATTCCTAATCATATAGCCTCGATTCTCACTGAACCACCACACACACTTTCCAACTATGAATTTTATGAACATGTATGCATTCCTATGTTGATTGTGCACGTGATTAGGAATGCACGCACCATCCATAGTAGAAGCACACATGTGCTTTAGGAAAGCGCACATGTTCCTAGAGAATGTGTGTGTTCTTACTAACACAAAATCCATGTGAAGTGATCCCCTTGTGACCCCCTATGAACCCCCAAAAAAATTTGGTCAGGGGATCCTTCTCCTGAACCCCAAACAAGGGGTTTGGTTGGGCCCCCTCTATGACCTCACCGGTGTGTTCCTTAGTAGAATGGTGTAGATGATTTAGGAATGCGTGCATGTGTTCTTACTAAAAAGAAATACATGTGAAGTGACCTCCTATGACCCCCTATGGACCCCTATGAACCCCCCAAAAGTTTTGGTCTGGGGATCCTGCCCATGAACCCCGAACAGGGGACCTGGTTTCACCCCCCTGTTACCCCCCCAACATGTTCTTGAGTATAAAGGTGCAGACACACTTTAGGAACATGTATGTGCATTCTTACTAACAAAAAATCCATATGAAGTGACCTCTTATGACCCCCTATGAACCCTCCAAAAAATTTGGTCAAGGGCTCCCGCCCCCAAACCCCAGACAAGCGGGCTTGATCGCCCCCCCAAGTGCAACAAATAGCACATGTGTATTGTTTCCAAGACCCCAAGACACATACCAACAGTTCAAAACCACCTATTGGCATTGCCATCCCTAACCATAGTCCAAGGCCATAAACAACACCTTTAACTCATGCATCCAAGGCCACAAACAACACCTTGAACCCACACGCATGATATCTTGATTGTATCATTTACCTCTTAGTGGGAATATAGGTACCATTAGGATCTTTTGAGAAGTAGGTACAATCCTTAATACAAAGGGAGGGAGGGAGAGAGGGGCCAAGAGAGAGAGAGAGGCAAAGAGGAGGGGAGAGAGGCAAAGAGAGAGGGGGGGGGAGTCAAAGAGAGATATAGATAGAGAGATAGAGAGAAATAAAGGGGGATATGAAGAGGGATAGAGAGAGAGAGGAAGAGTGTGAGTGGGGGAGAGGGAGAGAGAGAGAGTGAGGAAGAGTGTGAGTGAGGGAGAGGGAGAGTGAGAAAGAGCATGAGTGAGAGAGAGATAAGTTACCAAGGGTACACATCGCTTAGTTAGAACGTTTCCATGTCACGAAAGGAGATCTCTGATCCATATGATTGAAATCAATGACAACTTTCCATCAATCTAATCCAACTGTCTGACAATATCCCCCTTTGGCATTGATGACAACAATCCATACCAACTTTCCATCAACCTAATCCAACTGTCTGACAATATCCCCTTTTGGCATTGATGGCAACACCAACATTGATGGCAACACTTAGTCATGATAACATTCATGTTTATACTCCTAATAAATGTTTATATCTCTCCCCCTTTGACATCAATGGAAAAGGGTATCTCCCTTTGGGGCTACTCCCCCTGACTGAACTCTCATTGGGGTTGCTCCCCCTGTCTACGTGCCTTTGATTTTTATTTGTGTTTATAAGCCTCTGATTACTCTCTCTCCCTTCATATGAATAATATATCCCCCTTTGACAAAGGGTATCACTCTGAAGTCATATTGCTCATTCTTCCTTTGTGACAATCCCTCCCCTTGGAAACATGCCTCTATGCTCTCTCTCCAATCATTTACCTTTGCATCTAATAAATCTCTCCCCCTTTGTCCTATTTATGGTGCTTCCTCGTGTACATCTAAGACATATAAGATAAGCATTCAAAATAATTCATTTTGGAGTAGAATTTACTCCTAGTCTATGGCAAAGATACTCAAGGGCTTCCCATGGAAGCGATTTTATAAAGTTGTATGACACTTGTTATATTACTTTTAATTTTAAAATTACAAGTTATAAAGCTTTTTTGAATTTTATTTTTATGTTTATCCATAATTCTTTATAGAAATTGAAACCTAAAACTTCATAACCATATAATGTGAAGACTTATATCCCAAAATAATCTTTCAAATTTATAAAGTTTATAGTGTGTAGTAATTCATAAACAAAGATTACCTCACAATTGTTCTTAATATAATATTATTATGCATACATCTAAATTCACACTTTTTATTTTAATTTAATTTATTTTTCATTAATATTTTATATTAAAATATATTAATTTTAAATTAAAATGAAATTCTTAATCTCATTTAATTAGCTACCATTAAACTACAATCTTGAAGAAAACATTTACACCTATCCAAACTTAACTTCATATATAATGAAGTTAGTTATCATTAGCTAAAAGTATCAAACTTCTATAAATTCACGAGAGCTAAACACAAAAAGTATTAAGAAGATACCTAAAGGTGTTGTGTGGATATAAACATAGAAGTGTTATCCAAAATAAATTGTATTCTATTGAATGAGTGGATTCTCTTTTTTTTCAAAACAAGAAAATCCTAACGCAGCACACAAGTTATTAATAAATGTAGATTAATATTTGTCTACTATTAATAAATGTAGATTACAATTTGTCTACTGTATCAAATTATGTTGATACAAGGCTTCACAAAATTATGAGTTTAGTTATATAAATGTAGATTAATATTTGTCTACTATTGATAAATGTAGATTACAATTTGTCTACTATATCAAATTATGTTAATACATGGCTTCACAAAATTATGAGTTATATATATATATATATATATATATATATATATATATATATATATATATA
>JASDQU010106503.1:60384-76302 GCA_032191745.1 Picea mariana | reverse complement strand
TGACCAATACATCAATAAAGTTTGGGAATAATTGTCACACCAATAAAGTATGGAATAATTGTTATCATAAGTATTTTATGAAATTTTGAATTATAATTTTCTTATATGAATATTAATAAAATAATGAATAAAAGTGGAAAAAAAGTTAAAAAGTTTTTGAAAAAATTAATATAAAAAAGGAAAAAATGAAAAACTAAATATATTAAATTTAAGAAAGAAAAAATATTTAGAAACAAAATAAAAATATAAAAAATAAAAACGTGTCGGATGTATAAACTTGTTTAATATTTAAAAACTGTTTAAATTTTTATTTCCTCTAATTATATTATCATTTTTCACGTAGAAATTTATAAGCATGTTGTGGTAATTATTAATTCCTGCTGAAGGCGTAGAGGGACTATAGCGATCGATAATTCGTTGACTTCGTATTAGTTTGTTCTTTGACTAATTGTTTTTGCATAATCTCTATTGTTTGAACTAGAGAACTTAAAACATTATTTTTTATATAATAAAAAAAACCTTATATGTCATGATCTCATTGGATAATAGATTCAAAGTCTTATTTCCAGCTTCACTATTACCAATGTCTTAAATGTTAACATATCCAAAGTTTTGATCATCTACAGTCTTTTTGAATTTTTATTATTTTTATTTAAATGTTTAGATATCCAAAGTTTTGAGCATCGACAGTCGGTTTTTTATTAGTTGACTTCATATTAGTTTGTCCTTTGACTATAATGTTTTTGCATAGTCTCTATTGTTCGAACTATTATTATTATTATTATTTATAATTATTAAGTACTTAAAGAGGCATTTTTATTATTATTATGTGTTGATTAAGGTTGGTTGTCATTGATGTCAACCCTTGAAGAAAGCCCCGTAGCACAAAGATTGGGTAATGGACCCAAGATTGTTTGATGTAAAGATGACTCGTTATTGTCTTGTCATAGTTGATAATAAGTAAAATGTATGAACTCCAAAGTGGTCCCCTTATGGTGAAAGCCCTCACGGAAAGATGCTTTGCGGATTGAGTTATCCTAGAAGTATGGTTAGAGAACCCATGCTTATTTGTGGAATAATGAGATGAACGCCAGTGAATTTGTCAATGAAACTATCCTAGATGGATAGTGCTTGTCATGTCATTTCCGGTGGTCAATGGAACGTCACATAACTCCTCACGGTTAGAGAGTTATGGCCATGAGAAGTTGGAGAACCCTGGTTTGGGTAATGGACCCAAGTTTGTTTGATGGATAACGGTATGAGTTTTGATATATTTTCAGGTAATACTATTCTATATGGATATTACAATTCATTCCATTTTTGGTGGTATGTGGAACGTCACATAACTCCTCACGGTTTGAGAGTTATGGTCTTACGAAGTTGGAGGACCCTCATATGTCATCTAGAAGCCCCAAAAGGTCAAAGTAGTCAAAGTGGTTTAAGATATTTTAAAAGGTAAATAATAAAGTGAAGTGATGAGTGTACTATAATTCAAAGTGAATACAAAATAAATTAATTCAATAATAAATTTAATGGAGAAATTAGAAGTGGGTTAACCCTAAAATAAGGAAAGTGGGCAAAGTGACCTAGAAGATGTTTTTAAGGAAGCTACTTGGAGAGTATAAATAAGAGGCAAGGCTCTCTCATTTAAGACACACTTGAGAATATTGAATACCTATAGGTGTCCGAGGTAACCAAAGGATATCTAAGCCGAATTTATGAGGAAAGTAAAGAAAAAAAGGCCGGAATTCAAGGAAGGATAAATTCTTTTGATGATGCTTCCTAAGGTATTTTTTTTCAAGTCATCTCACCATTTTCGCAATAATTTTTTTTATAGAATGATCCTGAACATTAAATTTCTATTCCATTGAGAAAACATATCCAAGTATCTGTGGTAAAAAATTCATCTTGTGGGTCATTGTTTTTTTGGAGTTACACTCCGTGGAAAATAGGGTTTGTGGCTAGTCCTCAAACTAGTCAAAACAAGTGTTTCAGGTAAAAACATCATAACTTCTTCATAACAGATCAAAATTCAGTAAGACCAAATGTTTTGGTTAGAGTATAATATTTGGTATGATGTGTAACAGTTTCAGATCAATTTAACAAATATTATGTGCGGGATATGCTCTACAAGGTCGCTCTCTAGAATAAGCCAAAATTCAACAAGGTGTGTCATTTTTTCCATAACTCCTTTTCTGAGAGGTTCCAAGTAGTGAAAACTGGAGGAATTACATAAAACACACTAAATAACATTGTGTATCAGTTTCATATCTTTATTCATTACAGGTACAAAGTTATGATTATTTCAAGTTACGGTTGTTGACTAATCCAAAACTAGTATTGTGAGACTAAAGAAACGTTTGATAAAAATGTTAGTCTCTTGTTGTTAAAGTTAAGGAAGGTTTGCAAGTATGTGATCATATACACTAGGTCTATTACAGAATTACAAATCATATTTGGATGATGAAATTGATGAGGGATTTTGGTTGAGGTACAAGTTGGGTACATGGTTGAGACAAGTAATTGATGAGTTGACACATACATGAGGTGTATAGTTGATGATGATGGTACATATTGATGAGTCATAGTTGATGAGTACTTGACACATGATTGATACATACTTGGTACATGGTTGGTTGCACTTGTTTATGATACAAGTTGATTACAGATTGTTTGGTACAGGTTGGTGCATGGTTGATGCACTTGTTTATGCTACATGTTGATTACAGGTTGAGGTACAGTTTGATGCATGGTTGATGCATGGTTCAGGTTTATTGATATATATTTACAGCAGTATATCTCACAGTGATAGTGTGACAGTGGTTCCATCATTCTACTTCTACTTCAGGGCGGTCGGACAAGGCAAGGACAGGTGGTTGTAGCCACCTTCCGGTTGTAGCCGAAGAACATAGGGGGTTGTAGCCTCCTTATGGTTGTAGCCAGAGAATTGGGGAGTTGGAGCTTCCCTCAGGTTGTAGCCTGAGAAACTAGGGGGTTGGAGCCTCCTTCTAGTTGCAGCTGGAAAATAAAGGAAGTTGGTGCTTCCAATGAATGTAATGGTTAAGAACATATGTTTCCTCTTAAGAGGTCATGGGTTCAAATCCAGAGGGGGGTAGGGTATGTATACCTTCGTAGACTTTACCAGTCAAATCGTTGGGTGGAGGGGGGTCCCTTGTCCCACAAACAAGGGGGTCTCATACACCAATTTGGTGTGCTCGCTTGGCCGTGACCTTAAAAATAGATTATTATTATTATTAATTCTTCAAGACATATAAGAAAAAGCATTATGTGGTTTTCTCCCGATTTTGGTTTCCACGTAAAACACTGGTGTATTGTGTATGTGTGTGATTGTTCATTTCTTATTGCTCATTATTGGATAATAATTCTACATTGATGTAACACTTGGATCATTTGGAGAAAAAATGATTATAATTACACTATTACTGATTCACCCCCCCCCTCTCAGTAATCCAACAATTGGTTTCAAAGCAGGTTCCTTCAGAAATCAATTTAACCACTGAAAGGTAGATCATGGAGAGTACCAACTTGTATAAAAATGGAATACCACACTTTTATGGACATAAGTATTCTTTTTGGAGCATAAGGATGAAGACATATATACAAGCATAGGGGTTTGAAATTTGACAATCAATTGTAGATGGATACACAGTACCAGCAGTTCCACCAACAAATGACAAAGCAGTGAAACTTGGTCAGAATAATTCCAAAGCTACAAATGCGCTTTTGAATAGTCTCATTGAAATAGTATTCACCAAAGTTGCACATTGTAAATCCACCAAAGAGATTTGGGACAAGCTTCGAAATATTTATGAAGAGATACAAAAGTCAAAGCAACAAAACTTCAAACTTACAAAGGTAAGTTCGAACAACTAAAATGAAGGAAGATGAGAATATTGCAACCTACTTTTTAAGAGTTGACGAAACAGTGAATGTAATCATAGGATTGGGAGAAGAAATCAAAGAATATGTAATTGTTCAAAAGGTACTAAGATCTCTTCCTATGAGATTCAACCATAAGATATTAGCACTAGAAGAAAGACCGGATCTGAACTCAATAAGCATGGACGAACTGCATGCAATCTTCACAACGTATGAAATGAGAACTGAACAGGAAAATCCATATGTAAAAGAAGCAGCCTTCAAAGCATCCAAAAGATCAAAGAAAAAGAAAAATGAACAAGAAGAATATAGCAGCAACAACGACGTCTCGGAAGATGATGAAGAAGTGGCCAACTTCGTCAAAAGACTGAACAAGGGAACCAATGGTAGGTATAGAGGTAAACTTCCTTTAATTTGTTTTAATTTTGATGGTATTGGTCATTTTTCTAACAAATGTCCTCATAAGAAAAAGAGAAATGATGAAGGTTACTCAAAAGGAAAACACACATATAAAGGCACAAAATGTTCTAATTGTAGAAGATATGAAACATAATCTTATAAGTGTGAGTCAAATGTGTGACCAAGGTCATAAATTTGTTTTCGATTCACAAAAGTGTGAGATAAGAAGAGAAGGTTCAGGGAAATTGGTCGGTACAACTGCAAGAACTTCAAACAACATATATGTGTTAAGTGAATTTGGAAATGAAAAGTGTTGTCTAGGAAAGGAAGATGAAATTTGGCTATGACACAAAAGAATGAGTCACATGCATTTTGATAACCTTGTCAAAGTCAACAAAAGAGAAGTAGTCAGAGAAATGCCCCAGATCACGAAACCAACCAACACTTTATGTAAGTATTGTCAACAACGAAAGCAAACAAAGACCATGTTCAAATCAAAGGAATATTCAACAACAAGACCACTGGAAATTGTGCATACTGATCTAGTTGGACCAACTACAACAAAGGGCTTATAATGTGAGATATACTTTATGTTATTAGTTGATGATTATACAAGAATGACTGCAGTTTTCTTTCTCAAGAACAAGTCAGAAGAGTTTGAAAATTTCAAGATCTACAAGGAAATGGTTAAAAATAAGATGGATTCAAGAATCAAATGCTTGAGATCTGATCATGGAGGAGAGTTCACTTCAAAGGAATTTATGGACTACTGCAACAGTCATGGAATAAAAAGGAAATTCTCCGTTGCTAGGACACCTCAACGGAATGGAGTCGTTGAAAGAAAGAACAGGACAATACAGGAAATGGCTCGAACAATGCTAATGGATTCCAAATTGACATATATATTTTGGAAACAGGCAGTGCATACAAATGTTCACATTCAAAACAGAGTAATGATCATAAACAACACTGATAAAACTCCCTATGAACTATGGAAAGGAAGACCAACAAATGTGAATCACTTCAGAGTTTTAGGAAGCAAATGCTACATCAAAAGAGAAGATGGCAGAATGAGAAAGTTTGACTCTCGTGTGGACAAAGGAGTACTTGTTGGTTACTAAAGTACAAGGAAAGCATACAAGTGTTACAATCTAAGATTGAACAAATTTGTGGAAAGCATCAACGTAACAATTGATGAAACAGGAAGACCAGAATCAAAGGAAGAAGAAAACAAATCAATGGAACAACTTTTCGAAAAAGAAGAAGCAGAAGATGAAGTAGTAGAGGAAGATGAAGACAAACCGACAGAAACAGAAGAGCAAGTTCAACAAGTATCTCCAAAGACACCTAGAAAACGAGTACAAAAGAATAATCCTTCAGATCAGATTATTGGAAACAAAGATGCAGGAGTTGAGACTAGAAGAAAAATCCGTTCACCAGAACAAACACACCTAGCACTCTTATCTACAATTGAACCAAACTGTTTTGAAGAAGCCAACAAGGATGAATTTTGGAATAAGGCCATGAATGAAGAATTGGATCAAATAGAGAAAAATGACACTTGGGAATTGGTTCCAAGACCAAAGAATAAGAATGTGATTGACACAAAATGGGGTTTTAGGAATAAATTAAATGAAGATGCACAAGTTACAAGGAACAAAGCTAGATTGATATGTAAAGGATATGCACAGATTGAAGGAATTGACTTTGAAGAAACATTTGCCCCAGTTGCCAGAATGGAAGAAATCTGGTTGCTTTTAGCCTATGCATGGTCCAAAAATGTTAAAGTATATCAGATGGACGTAAAATCATCTTTTCTGAATGGGGAACTTGAAGAAGAAGTCTACATTGAACAACCAGAAGGATTTCAGTTTTCAGAGAACACAGATTATGTGTGTAAATTAAAGAAGGCCTTGTATGGTCTAAAACAGGCTTCTAGATCATGGTACTCTAGACTGGATAAGTATCTGCAACAGGCAGGGTTGAGAAAAGGAAGTGCATACAACAACCTCTACATCAAGGTAAGTGAAGGTAATATTTTATTAATTGAAGTTTATGTTGATGATATTATTTTTGGTAGTGATGATGATAGGTTAAGCTAGAAATTTACAAAAGATATTCATAATGAATTTGAAATGTCATTACTTGGAGAACTATCATTCTTTTTGGGACTTCATATACGTCAAAGCAACAAAGGAATCTTTATTTCTCAAACCAAGTATATCAGAGAAATGCTAAAGAGGTTCAGAATGGAAGATTGCAAACCAGTTATCACTCCCATGTAAACCAGTTGCAAGTTGAGCAAAGATGATGATTCGAAGTCTACAGATCATAGGAAATACAGGTCAATGATTGGCAACCTACTATATGTGACAAAATCCACACCAGATGTAATGCAGGTATTTGGACATGTGGCACGATTTCAAGTAGCACCAAAGGAGTCACATGTGTTAGCAGTGAAGAGGATTTTTAGATATCTCAAAAGAATAAAAGAGTTTGTATTATGGTATCCAAAAGGAAAGGATCTATCACTTATTGCCTACATAGATGCAGATTGGGCAGGTTGTATTGATGACCGACAAAGCACCAATGGAGCAGCGTTCTTCTTGGGTGAGTGTTTAGTATCATGGCTAAGTAAGAAACAATCATCAATATCTTTATCTACAGTCAAGGCAGAGCATATTGCAGCAACATCATGTTGTACACAAGTTCTTTGGATGAAACAAACTCTGAAAAATATATAGGTTGAGTATGATGAGCCCATTCCAATCTATTGTGATAATGCAAGCGCCATCAGTATCTCGAAGAACCTGATGATGCACTCCAAGACGAAGCACATTCCAATAAAGTATCACTTTCTACGGGAGCAGGTTTCAGAAAATAACATCAGAGTTGAGTATGTGGGCACAAAAGAACAAGTGGCAAACCTCTTCACAAAACCACTTCCATGAAAATCCTTTGAATATATTCACGAGAGACTTGGAGTTATTTCTACTCCAAAATGAATGCTTATCTTATATGTCTTATATTTACACGAGGAAGCACAATAAGAGGACAATTCAGTCAGAGGAAGCAACCCCGGATGGAAAGATACCTTTGCCATTGATGACAAAGGGGGAGAGATTTATGAGATGCAGAGGACAGAGGCAGAGGACAGAGGCATGGTTCCAAGGGGAGCATGATTGATATGATTTTAGTATTGCATCAGAGTGTTGCCATCAATGCCAAAGGGGGAGATTGTTTATTAAGGTTGGTTGTCATTGATGTCAACCCTTGAAGAAAGCCCTGTAGCACAAAGGTTGGGTAATGGACCCAATATTGTTTGATGTAAAGATGACTCATTATTGTCTTTTCATGTTTGAAAATAAGTAGAAATGGATGAACTCCAAAGTGGCCCCCTTATAGTGAAATCCCTCATGGGAAGACGCTTTGCGGATTGAGTTATGCTAGAAGTATGGTTAGAGAACCCATGCTTATTTGTGGAAAAATGAGATGAATGCCAGTGAATTTTTCAGTGAAAGTATTTTATATAGATAGTGTTTTTCATTCCATTTTCGGTGGTATGTGTAACGTCACATAACTCCTCACGGTTAGAGAGTTATGGCCATGAGAAGTTGGAGAACCCGGGTTTGGGTAATGGACCCAAGTTTGTTTGATGGATAACGATATGCGTTTTGATATATTTTCAAGTAATAATATTCTATATGGATAGTATATGTCATTCCATTTCTGGTGGTATGTGGAATGTCACATAACTCACGGTTTGAGAGTTACGACCTTACGAAGTTGGAGGACCCTCATATGTCATCTAGAAGCCCCAAAAGGTCAAAGTAGTCAAAGTGGTTTAAGAGATTTTAAAAAGTAAATAATAAAGTGAAGTGATGAGTGTACTATAAATCAAAGTGAATAAAAAATAAATTAATTCAATAATAAATTTAATGGAGAAATTAGAAGTGGGTTAACCCAAAAATAAGGAAAGTGGGAAAAGTGACCTAGAAGATGTTTTTAAGGAAGCTACTTGGAGAGTATAAATAAGAGGCAAGGATCTCTCATTTAAGACACACTTGAGAATATTGAATACCTATAGGTGCCTGAGGTAACCAAAGGATATCTAATCTGAATTTTTGAGGAAAGTGAAGAAAAGAAGGCCAGAATTCAAAGAAGGATAAATTCTTTTGATGATGCTTTCTAAGGTATGTTTTTTTCAGGTCATCTCACCATTTTCGCAATATTTTTTTTTCTAGAACTATTCAGACCACAAAAGTGCTATTCCATTGAGAAAACATATCCGAGTATATGTGGTAAAAAATTCATCTTGTGGATCATTTCATTTTTGGAGTTACACTCCGTGGAAAATAGGATTTTTGGCTAGTCCTGAAACTAGTGTTTTAGGTAAAAACGTCATAACTTATTCATAATAGATCCAAATTTAGTAAGACAAAATGTGTTGGTTATATTAAATTCTGTAGTATTCTTTGTAATATATTCATATCAACTCAAAAAATATTCCGTGCGGGGCACGCTCTACAAGGTCGCTCTCTACAATAAGCCAGAATTCATCAAGGTGTGCCATTTTTTCCATAACTCCTTTTTTGAGAGGTTCCAAGTAGTGAAACTTAGAGGAATTACACAAAAAACACTGAAGAACATTGTGTATCATTTTCATATCTTTATTCATTACAGGTACAAAGTTATGATTATTTCAAGTTACGGTTGTTGACTAATCCAAAACTAGTCTTGTGAGATTAAAGAAACGTTTGATGAAAATGCTATTCTCTTGTTGTTAAAGTTAATGAATATTTGCAGGTATGTGATCATATACACCAGGTCTATTACATAGTTACAAATCATATTTGGATGATGAAATTGATGAGGGCTTTTCGTTGAGGTACAAGTTGGGTACATGGTTGAGACAAGTAGTTGATGAGTTGGCACATACATGAGGTGTATAGTTGATGATGATGGTACATATTGATGAGTCATAGTCTGTGAGTACTTGAAACATGATTGGTACATACTTGGTACATGGTTGGTTGCACTTTTTTATGGTATAGGTTGATTACAAATTGTTTGGTATAGGTCGGTACATGGTTGATGCACTTGTTTATGGTACAGGTTGATTATAGATTGAGGTACAGGTTGATGCATGGTTCAATTTTATTGGTACATGTTTACAATGGTATATCTCAAAATGATAGTGTGATAGTGGTTCCATCATTCTACATCTAGTTCAGGGCGGTTGGACGGGGCAAGGACAGGTGGTTGTAGCCAGAGAACATAGGGGGTTGTAGCCTCCTTCTGGTTGTAGCCAGAGAATTGGGGAGTTGGAGCTTCCCTCAGGTTGTAGCCTGAGAAAATAGGGGGTTGGAGCCTCCTTCCAGTTGCAGCTGGAAAACAAAGGAAGTTGGTGCTTCCAATGAATGTAATTCTTCAAGACATATAAGAAAAAGAATTCAGTGGTTTTCTCTCGATTTGGGTTTCCACGTAAAACACTGGTGTATTGTGTATGTGTGTGATTGCTCATTTCTTATTTCTCATTATTGGATAATAATTCTATATTGATATAACACTTGGATTATTTGGAGAAAAAAGGATTATAATTACACTATTATTGATTCACCCCTCCTCTCAGTAATCCAACAATTGGTTTCAGAGCAGGTTCCTTTAGAAATCAGTTTAACCACTGAAAGGTAGATCATGGAGAGTACCAACTTGTATAAAAATGGAATACCACACTTTGATGGATATAAGTTTTATTTTTGGAGAATAAGAATGAAGACATATAGACAAGCATAGGGGTTTGAAATTTGACAATCAATTGTAGATGGATACACAGTACCAACAGTTCCACCAACAAATGACAAAGCAATGAAACTTGGTCAAAATAATTCCAAAGCTACAAATGCACTTTTGAATGGTCTCAGTGAAACAATATTCACCAAAGTTGCACATTGTAAACCTGCCAAAGATATTTGGGACAAGCTTCGAAATATTTATGAAGGAGATACAAAATTCAAAGCAACAAAATTTCAAACTTACAGAGGTCAATTAGAACAACTAAAAATGAAGGAATATGAGAATATTGCAGCCTACTTCTTAAGAGTTGACGAAACAGTGAATGCAATCATAGGATTGGGAAAAGAAATCGAAGAATCTGTAATTGTTCAAAAGGTATTAAGGTCTCTTCCTATTAGATTCAACCATAAGATATCAACACTAGAAGAAATATCGGATCTGAACTCAATAAGCATGGACGAACTGCATGCAATCTTCACAACATATGAAATGATAACTAAACAGGAAAATCCATATGTAAAAGAAACAGCCTTCAAAGCATCAAAAAGATCAAAGCAAAAGAAAAATGAACAAGAAGAATATAGCAATAGCAGCGATGTCTCAGAAGATGATGAAGAAGTGGCCAACTTTGTCAAAAGAGTGAACAAGGGAACCAATGATAGGTATAGAGGTAAGCTTCCTTTAATTTGTTTTAATTGTGATGGTATTGGTCATTTTTCTAAAAAATGTCCTTATAAGAAAAATAAAAATGATGAAGGTTACTCAAAAGGCAAACACACATATAAAGGCACAAAATGTTCTACTGGTAGAAGATATGAAACATAATCTTCTAAGTGTGAGTCAAATGTGTGACCAAGGTCATAAATTTTCTTTTGATTCACAAAAGTGTGAGATAAGAAGAGAAGGTTCAGGGAAATTGGTCGGTACAGCTGCAAGAACTTCAAACAACATATATGTGTTAAGTGAAATTGGAAATGAAAAGTGTTGTCTAAGAAAGGAAGATGAAAGTTGGCTATGACACAGAAGAATGGGTCATATGCATTTTGATAACCTTGTCAAAGTCAACAAAAGAGAAGCAGTCAGAGAAATGCCCCAGATCACGAAACCAACCAACACTTTATGCAAGCATTGTCAACAAGGAAAGAAAACAAAGACCAGGTTCAAATCAAAGGAATATTCAACAACAAGACCACTAGAAATTGTGCATACTGATCTAGTTGGACCAACTATAACAAAGGGCTTAAAATGTGAGAGATACTTTATGTTATTAGTTGATGATTATACAAGAAAGACTGTAGTTTGGTTTCTCAAGAACAAGTCAGAAGCTTTTGAAAACTTCAAGATCTACAAGGAAATGGTTAAAAATAAGATGGATTCAAGAATCAAATGCTTGAGATCTGATAATGGAGGAGAGTTCACTTCAAAGGAATTCATGGACTACTGTAGCAGTCATGGAATAAAAAGACAATTCTCCGTTGCTAGGACACCTCAACAGAATGGAGTTGTTGAAAGAAAGAACATGACGGTACATGAAACGGTTCGAACAATGCTAATGGATTCCACATTGACAGATATATTTTGGACACAGGCAGTGCATACAACAATTCACATTCAAAACAAAGTAATGCTCATAAACAACACTGATAAAACTCCCTACGAGATATGGAAAGGAAGACAAACGAATGTGAAGCACTTTAGAGTTCTTGGAAGCAAATGCTACATCAAAAGAGAAGATGGCAGAATGGGAAAGTTTGAATCTCATGTGGACAAAGGAGTACTTTTTGGTTACTCAAGTACAAGGAAAGCATACAAGTGTTACAATCTAAGATTGAACAAAGTTGTGGAAAGCATTAACGTAACAGATGATGAAATAGGCAGACCAGGATCAAAGGAAGAAGAAAACAAATCAATGGAACAAATTTTCGAAGAAGAAGAAGCAGAAGTTGAAGTAGAAGAGGAAGATGAAGACAATCCGACAGAAATAGAAGAGCAAGTTCAGCTAGTATCTCCAAAGACCCCTAGAAAACGAGTATAGAAGAATAATCCTTCAAATCAGATTATTGGAAACAAAGATGAAGGAGTTGAGACTAGAAGAAAAATACGTTCACCAGAATAAACACACCTAGCACTCTTATCTACAATTGAACCAAATTGTTTTGAAGAAGCCAACAAGGATGAATTTTGAAATAAGGCTATGAATGAAGAATTGGATCAAATAGAGAAAAATGACACTTGGGAATTGGTTCCAAGAAAAAAGAATAGGAATGTGTTCAACACAAAATGGGTTTTCATGAATAAATTAAATGAAGATGGACAAGTTACAAGGAACAAAGCTAGATTGGTATGTAAAGGATATGCACAGATTGAAGGAGTCAACTTTGAAGAGACATTTTCCCTAATTGCTAGAATGGAAGCAATCTAGTTTATTTTAGCCTATGCATGCTCCAAAAATGTTAAAGTATATTAGATGGACGTAAAATCAACTTTTTTGAATGGGGAACTTGAAGAAGAAGTCTACATTGAACAACCAAAAGGATTTCAGTTGTCAGAGAACGCAAATTATGCGTGTAAATTAAAGAAGGCCTTGTATGGTTTAAAATAGGCTCCTAGATCATGGTACTCTAGACTAGATAGGTATTTGCAGCAGGCAGGGTTTAGAAAAGGAAGTGCAGACAACAACCTCTACATCAAGGTAAGTGAAGGTAATATTTTATTAATTGAAGTTTATGTTGAAGATATTATTTTTGGTAGTGATGATGACAGGTTAAGCCAGAAATTTGCAAAAGATATTCAGAATGAATTTGAAATGTCGTTACTTGGAGAACTATCCTTCTTTTTAGGACTTCAGATACGTCAAAGAAACCAAGGAATCTTGATTTCTCAAGCCAAGTATATCAGAGAAATGCTAAAGAGGTTCGGAATGAAAGATTGCAAACCAGTTATCACTCCCATGCAAACCAGTTGCAAGTTGAGCAAAGATGATGATTCAAAGTCTATAGATGAGAGGCAATACAGTTCCATGATTGGCAACCTACTATATGTGACATCATCCAGACCAGATATAATGCAGGTAGTTGGACAGGTGGCACGATTTCAAGAAACACCAAAGGAGTCACATGTGTTAGCAGTGAAGAGGATTTTCAGATATCTCAAAGGAACATAAGAGTTTGGATTATGGTATCCAAAAGGAAAGGATCTATCACTTATTGCCTACACAGATGCAGATTGGGCAGGTTGTATTGATGACCGACGAAGCACTAACTAGTGGAGCAACGTTCTACTTGGGTGAGTGTTTAGTATCATGGCTAAGCAAGAAATAATCATCAGTATCTTTATCTACAACCGAGGCATAGTATATTGCAACAACATCATGTTGTACACAGGTTCTTTGGATGAAACAAACTCTGACAGATATACATGTTGATTATGATGAGACCATTCCAATATATTGTGATAATACAAGCGCCATAAGTATCTCAAAGAATCCAGTGATGCACTCCAAGACGAAGCACATTCCAATAAAGTGTCACTTTCTATGGGAGCAGGTTGCAGAAAAGAACATCAGAGTTGAGTATGTGGGCACAAAAGAACAAGTGGAAGACATATTCACAAAACCACTTACACGAGAATCCTTTGAATATCTTCGCTAGAGACTTGGAGTTATTTATACACTAAAATGAATGTTTTTTGAATGCTTATCTTATATGTCTTAGATTTACACAAGGAAGCACCATAAGAGGACAATTCAGTCAGGGGGAGAAACCCTGGATGGAAAGATACATTTTCCATTGATGACAAAGGGGGAGAGATTTATCAGATGTAAAGGATAGAGGCATAGTTCTAGGGGAGCATGAGTGATATGATTTTAGTATTGCATCAGAGTGTTTCCATCAATGCCAAAGGGGGAGATTATTGATTAAGGTTGGTTGTCATTGATGTCAACCCTTGAAGAAAGCCTCATAGCAAAAAGGTTGGGTAATGGACCCAATATTTTTTTATGTAAAGATGACTCATTATTGTCTTGTCATGTTTTATAATAAGTAGAAATGGATGAACTCCAAAGTGGTCCCCTTATGGTGAAAGCCCTCATGGGAAGACACTTTGCGGATTGAGTTATCCTAGAAGTATGGTTAGAGAACCTGTGCTTATTTGTGGAATAATGAGATGAACGTCAATGAATTTGTTAGTCACACTATCCTAGATGGATAGTTCTTGTCATTCCATTTCTGGTGGTATGTGGAATGTCACATAACTCCTCAAGGTTAGAGAGTTATGGCCATGAGAAGTTGGAGAACCCAAGTTTCGGTAATGGACCCAAGTTTGTTTGATGGATATGGTATGAATTTTGATATATTTTAAGGTAATACTACTCTATATGGATATTAAATGTCATTCCATTTCTGGTGGTATGTATTACGTCACATAACTCCTCGCGGTTTGAGAGTTATGGCCTTACGAAGTTGGAGGACCCTCATATGTCATCTAGAAGCCCCAAAAGGTCAAAGTAGTCAAAGTGGTTTAAGAGATTTTAAAAGGTAAATAATAAAGTGAAATGATGAGTGTAATATAATTCAAAGTGAATACAAAATAAATTAATTCAATATTAAATTTAATGGAGAAATTAGAAGTGGGTTAACACTAAAATAAGGAAAGTGGGCAAAGTGACCTAGAAGATGCTTTAAAGTAAGCTACTTGGAGAGTATAAATAAGAGGCAAGGCTCTCTAATTTAAGACACACTTGAGAATATTGAATACCTATAGGTGTTCGAGGTAACCAAAGGATATCTAAGCCAAATTTTTGAGGAAAGTGAAGAAAAAAAGGCCAGAATTCAAGGAAGGATAAATTCGTTTGATGATGCTTTGTAAGGTATGTTTTTTTTCAAGTCATGTCACCATTTTCATAATAAATTGTTTTCTAGAATGATTCAAACTGTGAAATTGCTATGAAATTGAGGAAACATATCCAAGTATCTGTGTTAAAAAATTYATCTTGTGGG
This sequence comes from Picea mariana, assembly GCA_032191745.1. Taxonomy (NCBI): domain Eukaryota; kingdom Viridiplantae; phylum Streptophyta; class Pinopsida; order Pinales; family Pinaceae; genus Picea; species Picea mariana. The sequence continues at coordinate 61,210 of JASDQU010106503.1, read as the reverse complement.
TCGTTTCATTTTTGGAGTTACACTCTATGGAAAATAGGGTTTGTGCCTAGTCCTGAAACCAGTCAAAACAGGTGTTTCGTGTAAAAACGTCATAACTTCTTCATAACAGATCAAAATTTAGTAAGACCAATTTTTTTTGTTAGATTACATTCTTTAGTATGATGTGTAAAATTTTCATATCAATTCAACAAATATTCTATGCAGGGCACGCTCTACAAGGTCACTCTCTACAATAAGCCAAAATTCAGCAAGGTGTGCCATTTTTGCCATAACTCCTTTTTTGAGAGGTTCCAAGTAGTGACACCTGAAGGAATTACATAAAACACACTGAAGAAAATTGTGTATCAGTTTCATATCTTTATTCATTACAGGTACAAAGTTATGATTATTTCAAGTTACGGTTGTTGACTAATCCAAAACTAGTCTTGTGAGACTAAAGAAACGTTTGATAAAAATGCTAGTCTCTTGTTGTTAAAGGTTAAGGAATGTTTGAAGGTATATGATCATATACACCAGTTCTATTACAGATTTACAAATCATATTTGGATGATGAAATTGATGAGGGCTTTTGGTTGAGGTACAAGTTGGGTACATGGTTGAGACAAGTAGCTGATGAGTTGGCACATACTCGAGGTGTATAGTTGATGATAATGGTACATATTGATGAGTCATAGTTGATGAGTACTTGACACATGATTGGTACATACTTGGTACATGGTTGGTTGCACTTGTTTATGGTACAGGTTGATTACAGATTGTTTGGTACAGGTTGGTGCATGGTTGATGCACTTGTTTATGGTACAGGTTGATTACAGGTTGAGGTACA
>JASDQU010106503.1:30660-55907 GCA_032191745.1 Picea mariana | reverse complement strand
CAATTTTTTTTGTTAGATTACATTCTTTAGTATGATGTGTAAAATTTTCATATCAATTCAACAAATATTCTATGCAGGGCACGCTCTACAAGGTCACTCTCTACAATAAGCCAAAATTCAGCAAGGTGTGCCATTTTTGCCATAACTCCTTTTTTGAGAGGTTCCAAGTAGTGACACCTGAAGGAATTACATAAAACACACTGAAGAAAATTGTGTATCAGTTTCATATCTTTATTCATTACAGGTACAAAGTTATGATTATTTCAAGTTACGGTTGTTGACTAATCCAAAACTAGTCTTGTGAGACTAAAGAAACGTTTGATAAAAATGCTAGTCTCTTGTTGTTAAAGGTTAAGGAATGTTTGAAGGTATATGATCATATACACCAGTTCTATTACAGATTTACAAATCATATTTGGATGATGAAATTGATGAGGGCTTTTGGTTGAGGTACAAGTTGGGTACATGGTTGAGACAAGTAGCTGATGAGTTGGCACATACTCGAGGTGTATAGTTGATGATAATGGTACATATTGATGAGTCATAGTTGATGAGTACTTGACACATGATTGGTACATACTTGGTACATGGTTGGTTGCACTTGTTTATGGTACAGGTTGATTACAGATTGTTTGGTACAGGTTGGTGCATGGTTGATGCACTTGTTTATGGTACAGGTTGATTACAGGTTGAGGTACAAGTTGATTCATAGTTTAGGTTTATTGATACATGTTTACAATGGTATATCTCACAGTGATAGTGTGACAGTGGTTCCATCATTCTACTTCTACTTCAGGGCGGTTGGACGGGGCAAGGACAGGTGGTTGTAGCCGGAGAACATAGGAGGTTGTAGCCTCCTTCTGATTGTAGCCAGAGAATTGGGGAGTTGGAGGTTCCCTCAGATTGTACCCTGAGAAACTAGGGGGTTGGAGCCTCCTTCTAGTTGCAGCTGGAAAACAAAGGAAGTTGGTGCTTCCAATGAATGTAATTCTTCAAGACATATAAGAAAAAACATTATGTGGTTTTCTCCCGATTTGGGTTTCCACGTAAAACACTAGTGTATTGTGTATGTGTGTGATTGTTCATTTCTTATTGCTCGTTATTGGATAATAATTCTACATTGATATAACACTTGGATTATTTGGAGAAAAAGGATTATAATTACACTATTACTGATTCACCCCCCCTCTCAGTAATCTAGCTTTACGTACGTAAACATGCGTGCCACACTGCATTCTTTTTTAAATGTTTACATAGCATGAGACCCTTGAATGGTCCTAACAACCTTAAATTTTTTCCTAACAGGCCTCACAACCTTAAATGTTTACTTAATAGGCATGTTACAATACATTTTACTCTGATTTTTGGATACAATCTTGTCTACAGTGAATTTGGGCAATATTGTTCTCCACTGGCATTACTAGTTCAATGTTTTTTGCTTTCTCATTGGTTCGCTGGATGGTGCTTATTGTTGTTTGATTCAAATTTGCAAAGTTGAGGTCCTGCAGCTGCAGTTGGACCTCTTGGTGCTTGTTCATTGGTTTGTTGTTCGCTGCATGCTCTTGTTTTCTTCATATTTGCAAGGTTGAAGCCCTGCACCCACAGTTTGATCTATTCTTGCACTTTGTAGGGTTAAAATCTTGTGCCCTTGTTTGCTTCAACTTTGCAAGGTTGGTTTCCTGCATCCATAGTTGGACCTATCGTTGCAGTTTGTAGGGTTGATATTCTGCACTTGCTATTAGAACTGTTCTTCTGTCGTTCTCTATTCACGAGTAATTTTCAGTGCCATGGTTTCATTCCTATTCATTGTTTACTGTTTATTATTTGCAGTTTGCAAGGAAGAATTTTCAATACTAGGAATGTCTGAGTGAAAATCCTCTTGCAGAACATCCTTATATTTGACTACTAGGACCAAAGAGACAAGATTGTATTGCTATCTTATTCTTGTTCTTGAACAAGAAATCTTGTCACCTTTGAATGTCAATGTTGGACATAGAACCAACCTCTGTCACAACCATAATGACATATACAAAAGGAAATGGGATGTTCTCCTCATATTTATGTTCCTGAAAACCATATGTTTAGTGCATTTTTTCAGGCCATCCCCTTCCAATCACATATGCCCACTTTCATGTCATGGACATCATACCATAGCTCTTTGGAAAATTAAAATGCAAAGGGGTTTGCCAAATGAATTCAGAGTTTTCATTGTGGAGCAAGAATCTATGAGGACCTTTCCATCCCTTCTTTGCAGGTTATGACAGGGAAATATTTTTTTCTCTGAGGAAAAACCACATATAGTTGTTGGTTTTATGCTGGGATTTGGGTCTTCCAAAGCATCTTTCATTGTCGTTTTCAGATCTGGACCTTGTCTTGTGGAAATGATTCTTTGTAATCTAAATGGAAAGTTCATTGATATGTCTCAGACTGAGTTTCCCGGTGCCCAATTTTAGAATATCTTCTTCATCTTGTAAGATAATTGAAACATATTAGAATATCTTCTTCGTCTTGTAAGATAATTGAAACCTTAAGAAGTTGTGCAGTGTGTTAGTTCCGTTCCTCTGGTAAAAGTCCGTAATGCCTAGTTCTTCTTCTTTTGTTTATCCAACATACCATCTATATGAGTTTTCTGACTGGGAGACATCAACAAGTCATTTCATATCTGTTTAGTGTTGATTTTTGAAGAGGGGGGATGAAAATAAATGGTGAATAGGACTGTAAAGCTATATACAATGGCTACCCAAATGCTTATAAGATGCACACCTAGAATAAGTTCAAAAATTATATGTCTTAAATACTCATTTTTTGTGCTGAGCAAATTTATAGTGTTGTTTGATTTGCATTATCTCTTCTATATGGTTCAACGCTCACTATAGCTTTGTTTGTTTGTAATATCCTATAGCAACTACAAAGCATTTAATTTGACACAAAGAAGGTTGAAGGATACATAGCGGAATTGGTATGCAGTTCCGAACTTATAGTTTTCATTTTTCTTTTCTTTCTCTATTTGCATATTGTCTAGACATAGCTAAGAAACAACTTGAAAATCACAACTTAAAAAGATGAAGCAAGTAATAGATGTTGAGTGCTATGAAATAGATACAGAATCCATTTTACATGACAACATCGACCAGGTATTGAATAAAAATGGGCTTTTTAGATTAGATGCATTATCGTACACTGTGGGAGATTGCCTCTTCAATGCATTTCAAGTTCTATTGCATTTATGTTATTCCTCGACCGAGCTGCGCAATGGATTGATAGATAATTTCTTGGCTCATTTAAAAAATGGCGACATTGAGGCATTAGAGTCGTATCAATACGAATTGGAATCTAATTTTCTTGAAAATTGCATGGAATACATGATGTCAGTTCGTATTTTTCAAAGATGTGGTTGTATGCATATGCAACTCTGCCTGCACATGAGAGGGGACTTTGGGGAGATACATTTTGTATATGGTGTCTATCCAAGTGGATGAATATGTCAATTGGAATTTGGTCATTAACAAGAAAAAAAAGATATCTATTGTTCAACAAAATTGCATCTAGGGATCCATATTGCATCTTGTTCCATGATGCCAATCCTCTAAGTGGTCACTATGAACCACTACTCTATAGAAAATTATCCATATGAAATATTGGAGGACCTGATATTTACTTGTCCCTCACATGCAAAGACCTTCAATTGCATTGGAAACGAATTATGCATCAGATACACTCCCATGGATTGCACATATCAACAACTATTGCATCTAGTTGTGGAGATAGTCTGTTCAATGCAATTTGATATTTTATAGAAACAGAGTTTGATGTGCACTCACTACGCCTTTACAATGTGCAATCCTTTTGAAATGCAATTATAGGTGGCAGTCAACAAGTGTTTAACTGCTTGCATCAACACCTTTTACCATATCTCCTAAAAAGTGTGTCAATAATTGGAAGTTGGAAACAATACCTTGTAAACATGACAATGCCATATGACAAAGGAAATGTAGAAGGTGGCATATTCTATTTACAATGTATATCTATCATATTCAGAGTAAATATCTAGGTCTTCTCAACCCTGTCATATGGTACTGTTCATTCCTACTGTATTGATTCAAACTATGATCGAACAATTAACATCATATCATTGAAAAAAGATACGCCACACATCCATTATAAACCTTTGATAGGAAATACTTCCAATTCAATATCCACTGTACATGCCACCCAAACTGCATCGAAACTACATAAGCGTCGCATGTTGTCTAATCAGGATAAAACTCATCCCAATTATCATCAGGTCATATAGAGCTTAAACAAAAAACATAGACTAACTTATCACAACTTGAAAAAGGTCATACGTGAGAGAAAAACATACATTGGTACACTTCCTTCTAGACTTATAGGTTGTACAACCGGTCATCATGAGGTGAAAGAGAGCTCGACCAAGAAACATAAACTCACATATCACAACCTAAATAAAATTGTGCGTGCACAACATAATCACATTTTCGCACTTTCTGTTGAACACAAACTTCACATGTCCAATGACAAAGAACATCACCGTTTTCACCATCGAGATGGTGAGGAGGCAATGCTCATAACAAATGTCGATTCCACCTTCAATATGGCTTGTCAACAAGTGAAACTAGTTTCTAGTGGCAACCATAAGTTAACCTACCACATGTTGAAAAAAAAGATACGTGAGAGAAACATGTGTAGCTAAATATCCCACAATAGTCATGATACTGACCGAGAGGAAAAAATTACATATTGTGGCCTAGAGACAACACCATGCACTGCTAGCAGTGAAAACCAACAAACATTTACTATGCATTCTTTTCTAGGGAAGAGAGATGCAAAACAGATCTATATGAAACAAATTAAAGACACTCCTCCTTCCATTGCATGTGCGATTTGCGAGCAATTGGATTTCGCAAAAAAAACTAAGTCTTTCACCCCTGACATGGAAAAAGAATACCTCGGCTTGACACAAAATGATAGAACATTTTTCAGTGGCAATATTTGTCTTCCATGAAAACGATCACTTGAAAATGGAAAATTCCCATACTTTGCAACACCTGACAAAATAAGATGTAACACAGCACTACCAAATGTAAGTACACTTACAGAACTTAGAGATACTTATGTATCTGCGAATTGCATTTGCAAAAATCAAACCCTGGGGCTATAAAAGACCCCAAATGGGCTTAACAAGATCAATTATTAATGTGCCTTTCCAACTAGATGTTGTGCAAAAATCCCTACCACAATTCATTAGCAGTACAATGACAATTGATGTAGCTCTCGAAAGACGTTTACAATACAAGAATGCATACCAGACATGTAAAGTGTGTGTGCACATTGTCATGAAAGCATTAAAAGAATTATGTTCCAGGGCCCTGTACAAAGCACAAAACATCTGTATAAATGATAACTGGAACAATGTTCTTGAACAAGGAAATGACAACTCTTCACAGACTTTTGACACTACTAGTGAATTTGATACAAGCGATGAATCAAAGAATGAAAGACCTGTTGAAACATTGATACATGGATTCATTGACTCACAATGCATTCATGACTTGCAAGACAAGATTGTTGAAATTGCACCTGCTGAAGGGCAACATCCACTTGGAATATTCAAGGAAAATTTTGCTGAGGAAATGAACTTCCCAACACTATTCTATGGAGATCCACGTCCCATTGACATCACAGAAAGATTCAGCTACCAAAAAATAGTTCAATGGGAACTGCTACATTCAAGCAGTGACTTCTCCTGTCACATAACAAAATTGTTTTTCAAAACAATGCACATAATAATTGAGCAAGTGCTCTCTTGCATGTGGGTATGAATAAGAAAAGGCCAGCTACAAGGAAGAAAGTTATTGGCTAGAGATGTCAAGTACAAAGCAAACCTAGAAAAAATCTTAAAATCTAATATTGGATACATAGATTTCAAAAATATTCGCATCTCTCTTGACTACTTGCAACAAAACAAGAAAAATATATTTGCATTGATCCGACAATTGGAACCCCCAACTTTTTTCATCACTTTTAGAAATGCAGATCATCACTTGGATCCGTTAGTGGCTACGGTGTCTACACTGTATAAGGACAAGAAAAGGAAAAAACAAACTAATACATTGGAAAATGATGGCATTGACTACCTCATAAGAAAAGACCGAGTGACATGTACTCATTACTATAGACATAGAATAAATGCTTTGAGGAAATTGATATGTCATGATGAAACGTTCTTTGAAAAAATATCAGACTACTATTTTGTGACTGAATTCCAGAATAAAGGGAGTGAGAATGACCACACACTGTTATGGATAGAGGGTGCACCGTTCCATGGAAATGACAACAACTCATAGATAGAGGAGTTTTTGGACAAAAAAATAATATGCAACACAGATCATTTGGATCCATAACTTGCCAAAGTTCATAGACATTATCATACAAGAAGCTGTAAAAAAAGAAAAAAATTCACATTGCAAATACAACTTTCCTGTGTCGCCAATGAGAACAACAAGAATCATAGAGCCAATTAGTTTAGAGGACAATGTTCTCATTGAGAAATCTAAATCTTTGTTCACATTTCTAGAACAATGAGACTTTGATGAATTAATGAGCTTCGAAGAATTCTTGGCAGAACTAAATCTAACCGAAGATGAGTACATCCAAGCGATACAATCTACACTTAAACAACCAACAATTTTCCTTAAATGAAAACTTTCACATATTTGGAACAACAGTTTCTCCAAGGACATGCCAATTATGTGGAATTCAAATATAGATGCACATTATGTCCTCAATGCATATGTTGCAACATCATATTATACCTCGTACATGACAAAGGTTGACAAATCTATGGCAAGTGCATTCAGAATAATACACAAAGAACATGAAAAAAGTCATATTAATGCTATGCAAATGATACATACACTTGGAAATAATTACTTAATCTTCAACAAATGTCTGCTCAACAAGCAGTCCACATTGCACTTTCCCTGCCTCTGAACTGTAGTTCAAGGAAATGTATCTTCATAAACACATCTCCACTTGAGAAACACACATTTGTGCTTAAACCACCGTCTTTGTTAGAACAAGAGCCTGATAATTCAAAGGACGTGGTATGTTGCTCTATTATTGATTATTACCTTCAGCGTCCATCTCATATTAAGCATATCTTCCTAGCAGAGTTCTTATCACATTTCAAAAAAAATGGTACACCCATATCAAAACGAAAAAAAAACAAATGTAATACGCTTTGTCAAATACAACAAACACACTGACTATGAAAACTATTGTAGAGAAAAACTATTTTTGAACGTTCCATTTGATCAAAATGAAAACACATTAAAACATAACTTCCCTACATGGGAAGTTGCATATATTGCTTATGAGACTACTGTAGAATTCCTGCAGAAACCCCGATAGATCTAGAATTCTAGTTAAATTGAACACAAACAATTTGTTGATATTCAAGAGATGAGAGAAAGTTTTTGCTCCACAAATCAGAGAATTATATTAATCAAAAATGAATATACATGAGCAACCATCCTCAAAAAGAAGAGAGGAGGTGAATATATAGAATTTCCAACATAGAAATTCTAGTCAAAAAAGCTAGAAATAGCTAAAATAGGTGTCATAAGCTAAGGGAGACCACATAGTTCGACTTAGACTACTAAAGATACATGCCACACACTCATTAATGTCCATGAGAGTCAAGTGATGCACATTAGCTCACTTAAGCTCACTTAACTGACAAGAGAAGCAGTTCCAACTCACTTAACTGACCCGAAATAGTAGTTACTAATAATAGTAACGGCAAAAATCATTAATTAAGGAATAAATATCTCACTCAAAGAGGAGGTGTGCATTCCCCAATAATAGATGAGTTTTTGCATGGGGGAGTTGGAATAAATCATGAATAAATCAATAAAATCAAGAATAAATCGAGAAAATCAAGAACAGAGAGTTGAGTCTTGATCTAAAATTAGCAGTTGTCCCTAAAATCTAGGGATGAGGTGCCCTTCTTCTCTATGTGGCCAAATTAGGTGAAATAAAGTGTAAATGAATGTATTAACCAAGATATAGGAGTCTAATCTAGGTATAAACTAATTTAAGTTAGGGTTATGCTCCAACACCCCCCTTTAAGCCTAACTGTAATGACAAAAAATTTGAGTCCCGACAACTTGGCCATTTTAGGTACTCATTGCATAAAAGAACTCTTCATGAAAAGAGGAAAGAGGGAAAACTTTGTGGGAAAACCCCCCTCCCCAAAAGAGGAAAAAAAATGGTGAGTGGCCAAAAGTGACCTACTCAGTTGTCTCCACCACTCCAAGCATAGCTCTCAGTTCTAAAAATTTCTTTTCAGTGAAGGACTTGGTGAAGATATCTACAACCTGCTGCTCTGTGGGGCAATACTGCAGTGAAATGACTCTGTCACAGATCAACTCACGGATGTAATGCATGTGAATCTCGATGTGCTTGGTCCTATGCCTTTGAATTGGATCAATCGATATCTGAATGGACCCCTAATTGTCACAAAATATGACAATTGGAAGTGGATACTGAATACCAAAATCGGAGAGAAGCCCCCACAATCAAACAACTTGTGTAGTTGCATTCACTGCACCTCTATACTCTGCCTCTGCTGTAGATAAAGTAATCGTGGATTGCTTCTTGCTAGACTAGTAGAATGGACCTGAACCAAAGCTGAAAACATAACTAGAGGTGGACTTGCGGTCTGTACCATCGCCAATCCAATCAGAATCTGTGTACCCAATTAGTGAAAGTGGGCAATCTACAGCATAAAAGATACCAAAACTGGGATTACCTTTCACATATCTAAGGATTCTCTTTGCAACTTTCCAGTGAAGCTCATGAGGCTTCTGCATATATCTGGAACAAACTCCTACTGCAAAAGAGATAGCAGGTCGGTTGTGAGTAAGATACAACAAGCTCCCAACCAACTATCGATACAGTGTATTATCCACCAAAGGTGTAGTACCCGCATCCTCAAATCTGACCCCTGAAAGAAAGGGAGATGTTGCTGGCTTGCATTCTGTCATATGAAAGCAGACAAGTAGATTTGATGCATACTTAGACTGTTCCATATTGATCCCTGAAGTAGACTGATTAACTTCAAGACCAAGAAAGTAGTGTAACAATCCCAAATATGTCATGGAAAATCGATCGTGCAATGTTGATTTTGTCTAATCAATAGTTGAAGTAAGGTTCCCTGTCATCAGTAAGTCATATACATAAAGTACTATCAGAAAGAGGGAATCATCATGTTGCAGCAAATAAAAATTCAGATCATATTTTCATCGAATGAATCCAATGGAAAGCAGGAAAGAATCCATCTTTGCATACCGGGCTCTGGGAGCCTGTTTTAGGCCATACAAATATTTCTTTAGTCTACAAACGAGAGAAGAGTTCTAAATGTGTCCCTGTGGCTGCTCCATATTGATCTCCTCCTTGATATCTCCATGAATAAATTCACTCTTCACATCCATGTGGTGAACTTCCCATCTGCGAGAAGCGGCAATGGCCAAAACTAGTCGAATGGAGTCCATTTTTGCAACAGGTACAAATGTCTCTGTGTAGTCTATGTCATGTACCTGTGAGTATCCTTTTGTGACAATTCGATCTTTGTACTTGTTTATCTCACCATCTACAACAATCTTTGTTCGATATATCCATCGGCATCAAACAAGCTTTCTTCCTTTCAGAAGTGGAACCAAGTCCCATGTGTTGTTGTCCATAAGAGCAGAGTACTCTTCATCCATGGTAGCCTCCCAAAGTGGGTTTCCAGCAGCCTCAGAGTGTGAATTTGGATCTAAACCAAGTGAAATATAGCAATTTATGGGAAGCAAAGGTTCTATGGCAGCCAGGGCTTGAGGAGCCCCAAAAAACTGTGATCTAGTTCTTCTTGTATCTGCAGGATCACCGACTAGTTCACCCGCATCTTCCAGGGTTTTCTCTGCCCAAGTTGGAAACTGAGTTGGAGAAGCCATGAACTGCTCCTCATCCTCTGTATCAGACCCAAAATGTTTCTCTGATGGTTTCTCTGAAGTGCTCGAAGAAGTTTCTGACTCCTCCTCATCAGTGACAACAAGCGGTTCCTCGACAGGGTCTTCTGAAAAATCATGCAGTGATTCTTCTTCAAACTTCACACTTCAAGCTAGAATGAACTTTTCAGTGTGAGAGTCCAGAAATCTATATCCTTTGACACCTTTAGGATATCCAACAAATATGCATTCAACACTTTGAGGCTCCAAATCCTTCCTCTTATCTGTCGAAATCTGAGCCCATGCTCGTGAACCAAAAATACAAAAGTGCAACACTTTCGGTTTCTTACCGGTCCAACATTCAAAAGGAGTGGTACCTTTGAGTGATTTGTGAGGAACTTGGTTCTGAATGTATGCTTCAAAATTAATAGCTTCAGCCCATAGCTTGGGAGCTAATGATTTCGACTGTAGCATATAATTTGCCATCTCTTTTAAGGACTGGTTTTTCCTCTCCGCAACACCGTTCTACTGTGGTGTATATGGCACTGTGTGTTGTAGTTGTATACCTACATCAATACAAAGTTGCTGCACATATTTGTTGACATAATCCCCCACATTATCAGTACAGAGTATCTTAATCTTACACCCAGACTCATTCTCAGCAAGTGCTTTAAATTCTATAAGGCATTCAAATACTTCTGATTTTAATTTCAAAAAAAATACCCAAGTAAAGCGAGAGAAATCATCTATGAAGGTGAGTACATATCGAGCCTTACTGATTGAAGGTTGTGGGAATGGGCCCATGATGTCACTGTGAATCAACCCAAGAGGTGAAGAATCTCTCTGTGCCTTCCCTTTGTCAAACTTTTTCTCTGGATGCTTGCCAAGAATGCATCCTTGACATACACCGCTTGTGAATTTAATAGCTGACAATCCTTCTATCATGTTTTCCTTGTTGAGTTGATGCAAGTACTTATAGTTTAGATGAAAAAATATTTCATGCCATAACCTTCTGATATCATTAGATTGTGACAGAAATATAGTGCTAATAGATTTAGGAACAAAGTGGGAAAAGAAATACAAATGAGAACTGTGATCTGCAATTCCATGTGCAAGTTGTGAGCCTGTGGAAATGTTGGTAATCACTGCGGAGTCCGGAGTGAACTCCACCTTCCTTCCAGAGCCGAAATGAGTGATCTGATATATCGAGAGAAGATTTGAGGACAGTGTGGGAACATGAAGAACATTTGTGAAGCAGCCCCCTTCAAGATCAACAATTCCTTCTCTGCACACCTTTGCGGGTGTGGCATCTCCCAAGTAAATTGGGGATCTGGTGCTTTCTTCGATGGAGGAAAATTCATCTTTTGATGCATCCATATGGTTCAATGCACCTAAAAAAAGGATCCAATATGATGGAGTGGATGTGACAGCCATTAAAGCATGACCATCTCGTGCTCTCCCTCCCATTTTGTTATCATCTTTCTTCTTTGCATTTTCGGGCACCGTGAGATTGTGTTGTTGCAATTGCTTATCCATCTCATGGATAGTCTTCCTCATGCAATTTTCTTTGAGATGAAAACCTTTGGAACAGTAGCTTCAAAGTGTTATTTCCTTCTTCTTCTTACTCTTAGTCTCAAAAGAGTTATCTAAAGATTGTGTGGATCTCTCCTTCTTCGATTCAGGAAATTTACCCGTTCCTTTTTTCTTGTCTTTTCCACTGCTCTTTGGAGCATTAGTAGCCGCAAGTGCTTGGTTCTTGGAATGCTTGATGGCACCCATTTGGACTAACTTAGCTTTCTCTTGAGTCAATTCTGCAATGAAATCATTCAATGGAGGCATTTTCCATTTTTCCTGAGTCAGTTTAGATGCTTGAAAAAACGACACAAATATGGAATATTCAGGGCCTAATTTCGAGAGAATTGAAAGGATGAGTTGTTCTTCCTCTTTCGTGACTCCACATGCATTAAGTTCAATGAGGAGGGATTTGAACTTGGTGAATAATTCTTGCAGGTTGTTGAAATGAATTGGACTTAGGGATATGAGTTCATTCTCCAGTTGATGCACTCTCATTGCATCCTGCTTACCGAATAGTCCTTCCAATGTGGTCCAGACCACCTCGGGAGTAGTGTCTCTACTGACATGAAAGAGGAAATATTTGAAAATTGATAGTCATATTAGCCCAATTTCTTCATCTAATTTATTGAAATACTTTATCTTCTCCGCTACAGCAGTCGGCTCTTTCTATGTTCCCATTGTTACCCGGTAAAGCCCTTTGCTTCGGAGGAGCAGAGATATCTCTGTCTTCCATTCGAAGTAATTGAAAGGATTTAGAATGAGTTTTGTAGGATGAGAGAGATGATCCATTGCTACTTTCTGTGCCTCCTGGTGATCTATACCTGCAAATAAAACCGTGTACAATCCACTAGATTCAATCTAGCTCTAATACCATGTAGAATTCCTGCAGAAACCACGATAGATCTAGAATTCTAGTTAAATTGAACACAAACAATTTGTTGATATTCAAGAGATGAGAGAAAGTTTCTGCTCCATAAATCAGAGAATTATATTAATCAAAAATGAATATACATGAGCAACCATCCTCAAAAAGAAGAGAGGAGGTGAATATATAGAATTTCCAACATAGAAATTCTAGTCAAAAAAAGCTAGAAATAGCTAAAATAGGTGTCATAAGCTAAGGGAGACCACATAGTTCGACTTAGACCACTAAAGATACATCTCACACACTCATTAATGTCCACCAAATTCAAGTGATGCGCATTAGCTCACTTAAGCTCACTTAACTGACAAGAGAAGCAGTTCCAACTCACTTAACTGACCCGAAATAATAGTTACTAATAATAGTAACGGCAAAAATCATTAATTAAGGAATAAATCTCTCACTCAAAGAGGAGGTGCGCATTTCCCAATAATTGATGAGTTTTTGCATGGGGGAGTTGGAATAAATCATGAATAAATCAAGAAAATCAAGAATAAATCGAGAAAATCAAGAACCGAGAGTTGAGTCTTGATCTAAAATTAGCAGTTTTCCCTAAAATCTAGGGATGAGGCGCCCTTCTTCTCTATGTGGAAAAATTAGGTGAAATAAAGTGTAAATGAATGTATTAACCAAGATCTAGGAGTCTAAGCTAGGTATAAACTAATGTAAGTTAGGGTTATGCTAAACTATTTTTGAATGTTCCATTTGATCAAAATGAAAACACATTAAAACATAACTTCCCTACATGGGAAGTTGCATATATTGCTTATGAGACTACAATAGAAACCAATGAATCTAGATTTACATACAATGTTAATCCAACATGGGGTGATTTAGAAAGTGCAGTTCATGAACTAGAAAACCCTAACAATGTTGATGAGACATTGAAAAATCATAAAAAAACTAGAACTCTCTGTGAGTCCTATGACTTGCAAGAAAATTTTCCTTGTCCTCGAGTAGCCGTCATTGAAAAACGTATCAATCTTGGCTTTCAAGTCACAAAAAATCCTTTCTTTATTGAAAATAACGAATACTACAGAGTTAGACGACTATTAAATCGAGAACATCAAGCAATCCTAAAGGACATTGCAATTAAAAAATGCTTAAACATGCACACTCATGTGCACTTGTTCCTTACAGGCGGGGCAGAAACACGCAAGACATTCACATCGAAAGCACTATTCCAAATGCTTATACTAATCTATGATTCAAACAATTCGACTAACCCTATGAAAACAAAGGGGCTAATAGTTGCATACACAGGAAAATTTGCATATAATGCAGGTAGAACAACAATCCACTCTGCATTTTTAATGCCTTTTAACAAGTCACATTTTCTTCCACTCAACAAGGAAATGTTAGATAAATTGTCTAAGATTTATGATGAACTACAACTTGTATTCATAGATGAGGCATCTTTGATTGGACGTTGCTTCTTATATTCCATTGACACTTGACTGAGAACATAAAACATGTGCACACCAAATACTTTGGGGACATTGACATAATATTCTATGGGGATCTTTAGCAGGTGCAATCCATCCAAGATTATTTGATATTTGAACAACCTACGGTCAATATGCAAACAATAATGCATGAATTCTGGAAAGACAATATAAAATGCTTTGAATTACATACTACAATGCGCCAGACAGATGAAACATTTATTGCAATTATGAATAGAATGAGGACAAACAACCAAACATGTGATGACTTAACATATATCAATTTAAGGTGCATGTGACCCGCACCAACAAACCCAACCTTTCCTTACCTGTTCTACACGAATAGGGTTGTTGCAATGCATAACAGGTACATGCTATCGCTCATGCCTCGCGTTGCTATCATCACCAATTCAATTGACCTCAAAGAAGACAACCGTGACAATGTACCATGTCATCAGCATACAACCACTTTACCTTTGCAACTTGTCCTGAAATTAGACATGCTAGTTGAAATATATGCCTGCAACTATGATTCACAGGATGGTTTGGTGAATGGTGCAGATGGAATACTCAAATATTATACCAAAACATAAAAAGTTGATGTCCTCTGGATTAAGTTCCATGAGCCACATATTGGCCACCGACAAGTAAACAAGTTAGCTTATCTATATAATTCAAACACTGCACGCGATTGGACACCTATCTTACGAATATAAAAACCAGTATCGACATCGACAAAGACAGGTCAACTGAAGATTCAAAAACAGTTTCCAATTAAACTTGCATGTGCACGTACAGTCCACAGATCACAAGAGCTAACACTTGATAGTGTTGTGTTCGACCCTTATGGAATTCAAATACATGGACTTGTATACACAATGATGTCCCATGTCAGAAGTATAGACTCCTTGTATTTTCTAAGAACTCTTACAAAATATAACTTCAAAGTCAAACATAAAGTTGATATTGAGATGCAACACCTTAGGACTAGCGCAAAATGACATCTACAATATGATTACCAATCCATACAAACAAATTCATCTGTATCAATTCTATGACTTAATATGTGCAACCTACATGCACATATGGATGATATACTCAATGACTATGACACAATGCAATCCGATATTTTGTGCTTGCAGGAAACATACATGACATTATGCATGCAAAACAAGCAATTTCCAAATCACAATTGCATATAAAGTTACATTACACATGGGGTGATGATATTAGTGAAAAAACATGTAACAATTTTGGAGCTCATGCATTTCGAAGAAAACAACGTTGAGATGGTGCTAGCAAAACTAATATTCCATGAATAAAATATTTCAATACTGAATCTCTATGCTGCTCCGCATGCAACATTGTCCAACATACTAAATGTTCTTTCAAATGCATTACATCATTTACATCTGAACAAAACCATTATCATTCTAGGAGACTTCAATATTGACATGCTACAAAATAATACCAGAACAAAAGAATTGGAAAACTACATGTGCAATTATAGTCTCTGCTTTCTTTTGGATAAGATAAACCATGTACAAAACACACTTATTGACCATGTATGGTCAAATGTGCCCATTTCACAATACAACATCTTTATCTTAAACACATACTGGCCTGATCACGATACAATTAGTATTGTACTTGAATTATGAAATATACATCAAGCATATTACAAAATCATATTTCTATGTCTCAAAGCATATTTGGCTAACTTGTTACACAAAACCAAATTATTTAGCTAGAATCATCCAACTTCTTAGTTTTTCCTGGTTTGTAATAGATTTTGGACACACAGACATGGATAAAAAAAAACAAAGGTACATGCTTCTAACACTATCTGTCACTCTATTCATTTGATTCTAGTTTACTATATGTACATATTCCTTGTTTTTTTCTTAGATACCAACTTACATTCATGTTCATTGTGTTTTGTACTTTGCTTCATTGAAACAAATAGAAAAACTGAACAAGACAAAGAACTCTTAACCAAAAATGTATAAGAATACATACAAAGGTGCATACTTCTACTCTATTCCATATTCCATTGTTTTTCATTTATTATGTGTATAT
Source organism: Picea mariana (assembly GCA_032191745.1). Classification (NCBI taxonomy): domain Eukaryota; kingdom Viridiplantae; phylum Streptophyta; class Pinopsida; order Pinales; family Pinaceae; genus Picea; species Picea mariana. The sequence goes on along the minus strand of JASDQU010106503.1, from coordinate 39,876 downwards.
TTATTCTACTGATTTGCAAATCTTTTTTTTTTCTTAGATGCTACATATCTTTCTATATATTAACTTATCTTCATGTCAATTGTATTTTCTGTGCTGCTACCTTGAATTAAATAAAATTGTATTCCATATTTTTTACATGTGTTCCTACATAGCAACTTGCCTTCATGTCCATTGTATTCTCTGCATTGCTACATTGAAAAAAAAACAAACTAATTGAACATGAGGACGAAGCCTTATGTGCCACAACTAAAGAAGTTGGAGTACAATCTTCCAAAAGGTATTCCAACAATAGTACCAAATCAAATACAATGCATGTGCTTAATGTACATCCATATCAATTATGAACAATATAAAATGTGTATGCATATTTTTTTGTTGTGATGTTCGATGTACACATGTTTGTATCAGAAAAAGTTTGACAAGTGACATGGGCATGAGTAGTCAATCATAGCAAGCATAAACACAACGACAAAGCCAAAGGTAAAGATTCATAGATTATTCTCTTGCTATGTTTAGGAAACAAATATCCTTAGTTATTTATTCTACTATGCCATGGTAAATATGTTTATGTCATTTACAACACATGTTTTTTAGTTCACAAGAACTATCGACAAGTACAAGTGAAACGCCCAACATAGTGCAAGGTCTAGAGACTAAGAGGTATGGTTACAAAACTCTAATCTGCATACTTTATCCAAATTATACATATATTAAATCTTGTCATATTTGAGAATATGCTTGCATATAATAATGTTAAGTCATATATTTTGTCCATTGCTTATGGGTTTGAGCAAATTTTGCCAGCCGAAAACACCCTTCGAATTGGAACATGGTTTACATTTGGGCCACCAAAAATACTATTAAAATAAAATAGTATGAATAATATTGAAATAAATATAAAAACAATCTCTTTAAACTTCAACCAGAGTTTGTTGAGCTCCAAGTACATTTCATAGCTGAGAATGTTTTTCCCATAGTTAATGTGTTTCTATCGCTTGATAATTATCATACTAAGTGTTTTTGTGTGAGGGATAAAGTTGTTTTCTTCCTTTCTTTTCCCTCTTCTATACTTACCCATTTTTCCATTTTCTTCTTCCCCTCTATTAACCCTTTTTGGTTCTATACTTAGTCACATTTCTATGATCGTGGGTTCTCGGGGTGGCGGACTGACAAATCCTCATCTCCATCTATATCCTCACATCACGAGTTCGACCGATCGTCGTTCCTTTCCATATTTAGCCAATTTTATAACTGTGGGTTCCCCGGTTGGCGCTATCGAACTCTCATGCCCCGTGTTCCATGATATACATATTTCACCCAAAAATTTTGTGATCTACAATTCGACCCCAGACACCTCAAACTCACAAGCCTTACTCTACCTAGGATGAGTCTGTCTGACCACCTCGCCTTTCCATACTTAGTTGATTCTTCAAAATTTCACGAGTCCATGGACTCCCAGGTTCACAAATGTTTCAAAGCATTTTTCACTCCCCTCCATCCCCACCACCTTCGCCCCTTCCTAATGCACATTAATTATGCTTTTACTAGTGACAACTCACCACACAGGTTCGAAAACATTGGCATTAATAAGCAAAAATCTCGAGGACATCTCCCATTAAAACGCATTAATGGGAGAATATTATGGGATCTCATGATTTTTTGTGTCGATCTTAAATTGGCAAAAAATGTTGTTTATTTTAGTTTTTTTGAGGCATCATCACAGTAAGAATGCAACATTGTGTTAGCCCACTGTCATCTACAAAGGTGTTGACATCATGTCCCTCTTTAATATTGTCCATATATTATAGCTTGTCATATTTGAGAATATGCTTGCATATAAAAATGTTAAGTCATATATTTTGTCTATTGCTTATGGGTTTGAGCAAAATTTGCAAGCCGAAAACACCCTTCAAATTGGAACATGGTTTACATTTGGCCCACAAAAATACTATTAAAATAAAATAATATGAATAGTATTGAAATAAATATAAACAAATTCTCTTTAAACTTGAACCTAAGTTTGTCAAGATCCAAGTATATTCCATAGCTGAGAATGTTTTTCCCATAGTTAATGTGTTTTTCACAGTAAGAATGAAACATTGTGCTAGCCCACTGTCATCTACAAAGGTGTTGACGTCATGTCCCTCTTTAATATTGTGCATATATTATAGCTTGTCATATTTGAGAATATGCTTGCATATAAAATTGTTAAGTCGTATATTTTGTCTATTGCTTATGGGTTTGAGAAAAATTTGTGAGACAAAAACACCCTTCAAATTGGAACATGGTTTACATTTGTCCCACAAAAATACTATTAAAATAAAATAATATGAATAGTATTGATAATAAATATAAACAAATTCTCTTTAAACTTGAACCTGAGTTTGTCGAGCTCCAAGTATATTCCATAACTGAGAATATTTTTCCCATAGTTAATGTGTTTCTATCCCTTGATAATTATCACACTAAGTGTTGTTATGTGAGGGATAAAGTTCTTTTCTCCCTTTCTTTTCCCTCTTCTATACTTACCCGTTTTTCCCTTTTCTTCTTCCCCTCTATTTTCCCTTTCTAGTTCTATACTTAGTCGCATTTCTATGATCGTGGGTTCCCGGGTTGGTGGACTGACAGATCCTCATCTCCATCTATATCCTCACATCACGATCCTAAACAACCCTCGTTCATTTCCATACTTAGCCAATTTTATGACCGCGGGTTCTCGGGTTGGCTCTATTGAACTCTCATGCCCTGTGTTCTGTGATATACATCTTGCACCCAAAAATTATGTAATCTACAATTTGACCCCACACTCCTCGAACTCTCAAGATTCACTCTACCTACGATGAGTCTGTCTGAGTTCGTCTAACTGCCCCAACTTTCCATACTTTGTCGATTCTTTACCTCCTGTTGTCACAGATTCGTGGGTTCGCAGACTCCCGAGTTCACAAAAGTTTCAAAGCATTTGTCACTCCCGTCCATCCCTGCCACCTTCACACCATTCCCAATGCACATTAATTATTCTTTTATTAGTGACAACTCATCACACAGGTTCGAAAAGATTGGCATTAATAAGTGAAAAGATCGAGGACATCTCCCATCAAAACACATTAAACAAGGATTTATGGGAGATTATATTATCATCCTCCAGTGTTCATTTTAAATACTATCAGGACAAAATTATTGTCACATGTTGCAATACAAACAAAATATTCATCAAAGCATTAGTTTTTCTCATAGGCACTCCAGATGAACCCCAGTAGCCTAGATTGACCGATAGTTCAATCTACCAAATCAACCTCCCTATTATCGAATTGGTAGAGGTGAATATTATGGGATCTAAATTATTTTTTTTGTGTGGATCTTGAGCTGGGAAAACTTATTGGTTATTTTAGTTTTTTTAAGGCATTATGCCCCTCCTTTCCATACTTAGTCGATTCTTCACCTCCTGTTGTCACAAATTTGTGGGTTCCTAGACTCCCAAGTTCACAAAAGTTTCAAATCATTTTTTAATCCCGTCCATCTCCGCCACCTTCACACCCTTCCCAATGTACATTAATCATGCTTTTATTAGTGACAAATCACCACATAGATTCACAAATATTGGCATTAATAAGTGAAAAGGTCAAGGACATCTCCCATTAAAACGCATTAAACCAAGATTTACAAGAGAATATATTATCATCCTCCAATGTTCATTTTAAATACTATCAAGAGAAAAAGAACGTTCTCATCACCTTATGGATGCATCTCAACAACATTTATGTGGAGATACGTTGAATATTTTTGGGCATGAGGACTAGAGTTTTCAGTGGTCCAGAGCTTATTACTACTACTCATCCTCGTCATCCCAGAAGAAAGTTATCCGGATGTCTGGAATTGCACGAGCAGGTTGTGTCCCCAAATTTTTTGACTGTAAGGAGATGGTCACTTGGTGCACCCAAAATTATATTCCGAACCAGCAAATTATCCAGTTGTGAGACCATTCTCAAGTATCCCTATTGCCTCAAGTATTTCGAAATATGTTAAGAATTCTCGAGCCAACACTTACTTTAAAGGGAGAGGATTGCAAGGAGTTCTTAAAGAAGCATGATAATGGATTGGACCTCTTACCACAGTTCTTATAGGACCCAATGACCATCCCTGAGGACATCACCAGATTACAGGTTAGTGCATTCAAAAACCCTTTATGGGAAATTGCATGGATTTTCATGAGGATAAGAGGACAAGAAAGTACATCCAACATCTCTCGGATGATTCTGTATAGCACATTGTTGTACATTCCCAAGATTATCTCTGTATAAGAAGGTAAACTATGAATTTGACCCAGTAACCTTCTGGTACCAGACATTATGGAGACACAAGGCCTCCCAACATTTTTATGAAGTCTTTAATGATTTTGTCTCAATTTTTAAAGGGTTTATATTTGGAAAGGATTTCCCTGGATCTCTCACCATGCGAGCAAGTTACTGGATAGGAAGGGAACACTAGAAAAAATGGAGAACTATAATGTCATAATGATTTTTGGATCCAAAGAAAATCCTTCCTTCCTTCTATGTCACATATCTAATACAATGTTTCTTGCTGAGATAACAAGGCAATACACCTACTGGTTGCATTTTTTCCATGAAAAGAGAAAAAAACAATTCATGCCTCTTCCTTGGAAATTCAGGGGTTTCATACTCAGGAATATGAACAATATTGACAAATTCATGAGCCACTTTCATAGCCTCAATTTGAAATATGCTGAAAAAGTAAAAGGGTTAGAACCTAATGGTATTTTTGTAGAACACCTATTGGCTATCAATTTCATCAATTCTTTCATTAACACTATCCTGAATGAAGACGAATATAACGCCGTAGCCAGTACTTCTCATGACACAAACAACCTAGAGACAATACTCAACACCAATGAGTCATACAAGAAGAAATGAAAAGGTCTGGGTGAGAAAAGTGCCCAATCCTCGACTGCCACACCCAAGACTACAACATCTCAGAGCAGCGATCCAATGACCTACCCAAATAAGAAAGTCACACACAGTTCTTCAGGAATAGGAGGAGATAAGAACCCTCACTCCAGAAAAATTGAAAGTTCTCATAAAGTTCCCGTGAGCAAAAAACGAAAAAAATTTGTGCGAGAAGAGGAGGGACCGAGGGGAGAAAGTGATATCCACGATCTCTCTCTCGAAGATATGGAACTAGAAATTGACATGGACAAAATGTTCCCCGACAAAGACCAACCAAAGAGAAATACTCCCTAGAACCCTCATATCGAAATAATTGGGACCGATACCTTCGACGAAGAAGATTATTTTGCATTTTAGAGCATTGTTTTTTACAACGAATCCAAAAAATTGGTTATTGAAAAGAGAGATGTAAAGAATAAGAAAGGGAAATCACGTTCAGAGATTAACCTATGGAACATGTAGAATTCCCAGATCTCCCAGTTACACTGAGCAACTAGAGATGCTCTAGAAAACTCTATTAATGACCTTGAAGCAAAGAACATTAGGTTAAAGGAGAGAATCAAATAATTGGAGGGAGCTCTAATGCCCCTTCCACTGTTGGCTAGTACTTTAGCAATGATCGGGCCTACCACACCTGCAGAAATTTTAAAAGGATCAACAAGCCTTATCACATCAGCCCGAGGCTATGTGGAAAAGAATATAAAGAGACTAATGGAATTAATAAAAGAAGCTTGAGAGATGTCAAAGAGTATGGTCTCTTTTGGACCATGAGCGCATGCTTTTCATGAGTATCTGCAAAAATATTTGAAAAACAAGCAAGGTTTCTACCTCGATGCAGTTGTACCATTTTGTGTTAAAGTTACTAGTATGATAGAATTGAGAAGAAGAGAGGAGGATCTCCCTTCCTCGAATTGAATAAACCAACTAAACTCATGCTTGAAAGAAAAGGTAAAAAACCTGAATGGTATCGTTCAAGCATGTAGCTAGGCCATATCTAGAAGAAACAAACTATTCAAAAAGCTAACTGAGATAGATCTAGCTTGAAGCACCAATGAATTTCAAGACCCAAAATTGATATTCAACTCATTGTTTTTAACCAAGCAAGCATTTGATGAACAAGTTGAGATATATAAAGGAATGCCATTTGAAAATTTCTATGGCATTCTTGAATATGGTGAAGATGACGTGAAAAACTGGATAGTTGATTATTCGATTAAAAACCAAGATATTGAAGAATTATTGCGCAACATCTCTATTGATCTAAGGGAATTGGAAAGTGAACTCTTCAATATAAAAATATGACATGAAATCAACCTAGCACCCATGAGGAGCTACATCGAGGAGTGGTTCAAAAAGGTTGTCGACAAGATTACCAATGAAGAGAAAAGGACGGTTGAGACGGGGACATCAGTGAGAAATTGACAAGGCATGAGATACCATCATAGTAAGTTCATATTGATCACATTATTATGTCTTTGTCAATGTCTTCATCCAGTTACTCTACCTCTTTAAATAGAAAGGTTTAACCAAGGACTGACAATTTTCTCTTTCTTTTTGTCAGGTCTTGTTGTCTTCCATCGCCCGCTTTCTTCTTTCCACAAGCTTGATTCTTGTACATATTTTCTTTATGGTCCGCAGGAGCCCCAATCCCAGTCATTATCACAAACACATTTAAATTCCAGAGAATATGTACTGAACTATATATTTTTTTACAAATTCCAAGAGAGCTATTTTGGGAAATAATCTTGATTGTATTTTGTAACTCAGTTTATCTGAATATAAAATATTTGAGGTTGTTGTATCATTATATTTTTTTTCCTGCCCATGTATCACATTGCAAAGTTCTCTTCTGCATGCCGATCATTTTCTTTTAATTTTTATGTGATCAGATATCATTAGGTCTGCTATGATGGATGTGAGCAAGTTCTATTTATTTATTTTACATATACGAATGTCTACATCTCTTGGTCCATTCACAAGAATTCTCTTTTTACAAGAAAATTTAAAAACATCTTACATTTTCTGTTATATCTATTTTACTTTCATTTGAGGGAATTCTTTAAAGGTCCCACATTTTACAAATTTATGTTGTTTTACATTGTTTAACATTGTTTTATTGAATTTTAGTAATCTTCAAAAAAAAATTAAATAATTTTCGTGGATACATATTAGTTAACATGTTGAGTGAAAATTTATGGTGTTTTTCAATGTTTAATATTGTTTTATTGAATTTTGTATTATTTTTTTTTTAAATTAACTCATTTTCCTGTACAACTATTGATAGATGGATTCAACCTCTTTCTACAAGAATTTAAGAGGCTCTTTGATCCATAATTAAAAATGCACGATAAGTTTTTTTTCCCTTGCCCAGTACTTCCATTTAAATAAAAGCCACTCTATTGCGTCATCTGCAGCTTTCGCTCCTTACATTTTACATGCAAGAATAATTTGTCATAGGGTATCAGATTCAAGTAGGACATAGTTTTGTGGCCACTAGCCCTCGAACAAAGAAAACAAATCAGTGGACATATACAACATGGAAACTTAGGTGTTGACGTCATGTTCCTGTTTAATATTGTGCGTATATTGTAGCTTGTTATATTTGAGAATATGCTTGCATATAAAAATGTTAAGTCATGTATTTTTTTGTCTATTTCTTATGGTTTTGAGCCGAAAACATCCTTCAAATTGGAACATAGTTTACATTTGGGCCACAAAAATACTATTAAAATAAAATAATATGAATAATATTTAAATAAATATAAACAAATTCTCTTTAAACTTGAACCTGACTTTGTCGAGCTCCAAGTATATTCCATAGCTAAGAATGTTTTTCCCATAGTTAATGTGTTTCTATCGCTTGATAATTATCAGACTAAATGTTGTTTTGTGAGGGATAAAATTATTTTCTCCATTTCTTTACCCTCTTCTATACTTACCCGTTTTTTCCTTTTGTTCTTCCCATCTATTATCCCTTTCTGGTTCTATACTTAGTCACATTTCTATGATCGCGGGTTCCCGGGTTGGCAGACTGACAGATCCTCATCTCCATATATATCCTCACATCATGAGTTTGACTGACCGCTCTCCCTTTCCATACTTAGCATTTCTATGATCACAGGTTCTCGGGTTGGCGGACTAACAGATCCCCATCTCCATCTATATCCTCACATCACAAGTCCGACCGACTGTCATCCCTTTCCATACTTAGCCAATTTTATGACCGTGGGTTCCCGGGTTAGCGTTATCAAAATCTCATGCCTCGTGTTCCGTGATATACATCTTGCACCCAAAACTTCCATGATATACAACTTGACCCCGAACTGCTCGAAATTGCAAGCATCACTCTACCCGTGTTCACAAAAGTTTCAAAGCATTTACCGCTCCCTTCCATCCCCGCCACCTTCGCGCCCTTCCCAATGCACATTAAGTATGATTTTATTAGTGACAACTCACCACACAAGTTCAAAAATATTGGCATTAATAACCGAATGGTAAATGTTTTTGTGTGAGGGATAAAGTTCTTTTCTCCCTTTCTTTCCCTTCTTCTATACTTACTCATTTTCCCCTTTTCTTCTTCCCCTCTATTATCTCTTTCTGGTTCTATACTTAGTCGCATTTCTATGATCACGGGTTCCTGGGTTGGCGGACTGACAGATCCTCATCTCCATCTATATCCTCACATCACGAGTCCGACCGACCACCGTCCCTTTCCATACTTAGCCAATTTTATGACCACAGGTTCCCGGGTTAGCGCTATCGATCTCTCATGCCCCTTGTTCCGTGATATACATCTTGCACCCAAAACTTCTGTGATCTACAATTTGACCCCAAACTCCTCGAACTCACAAGCTTCACTCTACCTTCGTTCCCTTCCCAATGCACATTAATTATGATTTTATTAGTGACAAGTCACCACACAGGTTCGAGAAGATTTTTATTAATAAGCGAAAACCTCGAGGACATCTCTCATTAAAACGCATTAAACCACGATTTACGAGAGATTATATTATTAGATATCTTCTTTACATTTTACGTTTCATATTACTTTATGGGAATATTCCATTTCATATTAATTGCTTTATTCTTGTCATGTATTTGTGGGTAGATTGGTTTTCAATAATTGTAAATTAAGATATAAGTTATATTTTCAATGTCTTAGTGTATATGTATTCAATGAAATTTCAACATAAGTTTTAATATATATATATATATATATATATATATATATATATATATATATATATATATATAT
>JASDQU010106503.1:641-13141 GCA_032191745.1 Picea mariana | reverse complement strand
TACCCTTTGGAAATAGAATAATTTGCCTTCCAGTTCCAAGAGAGTTTTTTTTTATAATAAATCTGCCTCTTTATTGAAATCCCTGTAAATATGATGAAAGCTAATACCTTGAAATGAGTTGGCTAGATCCCTAGTCTTTAGCTTCCAGCCTTCAATGTCAATCGTCTAGAGATTACCCTTTTAATTTATCCAATCTATAATTACCTTGGAATCCCCCAGAATATTAATTTTTTGGAGAGACCACAAATTTTCCAGAGTAAGTGTAGCCCATATGCCCAAAAGCTTCGCCTTTGTATTGGTACCTTCCCCACAATTGATATACCATTTATAAAAAAATCAACCCTGATAATTTGATGATGCCCCCAACTCCGTAGCACTTGCCACCTGAAATAGTCGCGCCATCAAAGCATGCAATAAAATATCCTTCTTGTTGATTGATTGTGCATACCTTAATAGAGACATGTTTAAGGGAAGGTAGGAGCCAAGAGTGTGATCCAAAGATCCTGTAAACCACTGCATATGCTGAAGGAGTCCTCTCCTAGAAAATAGTTTTGTTTCTCTTAAGTCAGATGTGCCAACAAGTAAGAGTCGCCAAACCGTTTGAAACTATTTTATCCTTGGTCCAGGTGGAAAAACATTCATTTATGGAAGCTCCATCCCAATTACTTTTTAACTTAAAGTGTGAAAATAATCTAGTCCAGACTTCCTTTGTGAATGTACAGTGAATGAGAAAGTGATCAATGTCTTCAGTATCGTGCTTACAGAGATAGCAGACCCCAGGTCCCTCCCAACCTTTTTTTTGGAATGTGTCCCAGTTCAATACCTTTTTTTCCACTACCATCCAAATAAACAGTTTTATCTTTAACTGTACGTTCCACTTCCAAAGATTTACCTTCCATAGTTGAGTTGAGATCACAATAAACATTTTTAACATAAATGTTCCCTGATGAGTCCCCCCCTGTCCAAACAAGAGTATCAATCGAATCCCAGATAGTAATGCCTGCACCTAGAAGTGCCCTGATGCAGGAGCTTCGTCAACAAAGCCACATGGGATGACAGCACAACGCATAACACACCTTTTGAGTAAAAAATTTAAATTTTGAAAGATGGCGTATCTTGGAGAACTTCTGAGTAAAAAATGAATCAGAGAAGTTAATGGGAGGAGGTTGAACGATCGCATCAAAACCATAAGAGATCAAATCGTTCTTTTGTTATTTGATTTTGGCATGGATCTGAAGACTTGCCTTAAATGGTCTATCACAGAAATTTATGTAATAGGACTTAAGTAGCTGTAGAATTTAATTTCAATCTAGTAGGTAGTTGGAGGAAACCCAAGAGGACCTCTTGTATAAGTAGGTGCATTGTATACCTGAATAATGTTAGTTGTAGAGTAGGAGATAGTTGTTACTGAATGTAAGTTGTTTTCAAGCTGTAGCCATTTTACATTGGAATGAATATAACAGAGGGATATTGACCCAATGCATGGTGTCACTATTGTTTACAGTTTCCCTGTTATTTTTTGTTTTCATGAATGAATGAGTTATGATATTGAAAGTAAGAGACTGTGAAGCATTGGAATAAGTTTCAATTGTTTCTCTTCATTGAGTTTATGCAAGGTGTGCATATAGTCCGCAAGGAGTACATTAATTGAGTCTGTTTCGATTCAGAAGCTCAAAAGAGATATCGTGAAACTTCCATTGCAAAGAGTGCAAAGGGACTATTGCAAGGTGTGCACAGTCGCCCACAAGAAGCTAAGTCTTGCGTAAGAATCTGTTGCAAGGCGTGCACAGATTGGAAGTTTGACTGAGTGTTGAAGAAACCCTCTAAGGATTCGAAGGGTCCAAGAGATAAATCTCAGAAGAGATAGTGAAAATTTCATTTACAAGGAGTGCAAAGGGGTTGCTGCAAGGCATGCATAGTCGCCCGCGAGAAGCTAAGTCTTGTGTAAGAATTTGTTGCAAGGTGTGCACAGATCAGAAAATATGACTAAGTGTCGGAGAACCCCTTTAAGGAGTTCAAACTTTGAAGAAAGGATAAGTACAAAGGAGTTAGTGGGAGAAATACTTCAGGAAGGAGGAACTTTTAAGGTTTTGCAAGATAAGCGATCAAGATCCATCCAGGAGAAGTGAAATCATTCCAGACCATCAGATTTGGGAGAATTTGCATGGTGGTTAGTTGTGGATCCTTTCAAAAATTTGTGAGTCAGAGGATTTGGAGTGTAGAAGGGTGAAAAACATCGAAGTCCGGATATGCGAAGAGATCCTAGTCGTTGGCGGGAAGGATGAGATGTGGTAGTGCATAAGCGAGTTTGGGACATAACAACTTCAAAGAATTTGCACCAAGCAGATAGTGGTCTCTTCAAAAACCGCTAAGTGCAAAGTAGATCCAAGCCATTGGTTGCGGCGAGGATATGTGGCAGAGATCCACAAGTTTAGGAGGAAAATCCCTCTGGAAGAAAGGAGAAGGAGGAGAATGCCTTAAGAGACTGGAGCCAAATCAATCCTGGCCGTCCATCAATCATTGGTTATTGGATAGGCGAGAACCATTGATTCTCATGCTAGACATGTTCGCAGTTCGCAGTTCGGGGGAAAGGGTTGCAGTTGTAGTTGAAGCGATCGGATTCCGAAGTCTGAAGCGCTTGTGGAGGTTAAACCTTGGGTCATAGCCTGAGGTCGCCTAAGGAGAGGGCTAGAAACAAATGAGCTAACACTCGCAATTTCAAATATTAAGGAGCGCTAAATAAAGGATCTGTGGGGTCCATATGACCTGCGCTTAAGGTGATAAAGGGCATAGGTTAACTCAATTCGGGGCTAGTAAGGTCTCGAGGAGCTAATCCAACTCAGAGATTTGAATATGCTTGATCAGGAGGTTGAGCAGCCCTAAGGAGAGAGGGGGGCTCTGCGTCAAGTGGTATCAGAGCCTGATTTTTTTTCAGGTAGTCAAAAGGGAAAAGTTTTACTCTGTGTGTGAGAACCAATTAGCACAATGCCACCGAGGAGACACGTGGATCCACCTGTAGCCAATTGAGCAGTCGAAAGGGAAATGAGGTAACTGCGTGCAAGGTTGGAAGCGATGGAAGCAAAACAGAAAAGAGCACCTGATGTTTGGGACATCAGTGAGGCAGAAAGTGAAGAGACAGATGTTGAAGAAGCTGCAGGGGGAGATGCTTCCGAAGAACACTCACTGAAAGTTGTTGTGAAGTTGGGAGCTAGAGAAAAGATAAACATCCCAATGTATGAAGGCAATTTGGATGCTGAAGAGCTGCTGGACTGGATAAGGTCCATGGACAAGTATTTCAATTATGAAGATGTCGTAAAGGAAAAGAAGGTGAGACATGATGTCACGAAACTTAAAGGACATGCAACACTGTGGTGGGATAAACTGCAGGCTGGTAGGAGGAGTAAAGGAAAACAAAATATTAAGAGTTGGGATATAATGGTAGCCAAGATGAAGGCTAAGTTCATGCCCAAGGATTATCAGATAAAAATGTTCAAGAGGATGTATAACCTGAGACAGAAGGGAATGATAATAAAGGAGTACATAGAAGAGTTTTACAAGATGAACATCAGAACTGGGTAGAGGGAGAGAGATGAAGAGAAAGTTTCCAGGTACATAAATGGCCTGAGATATGAAATCCAGGATGAAATCAGCATGATGTCGGTGAGGAAAATAGAGGATGCATATCAATATGCACTGAAAACAGAGGAGAAGTTGGCCAGAAAACAAAGCCAGCGAGGCAGAGGTAGAAGCTCGAACAAAGGTAAAGGAGTTTCCCATGATAAGGCACAGAAGCCCCAGGGTGAGGATGAGAAAACCCACAGTCACTCTGAAAGAGGAGGAAGCTCCAGAGGGAGACAACCTGGTGGAAGAAATTCTTTGTCCAGAGGAAGAGGAAGAAGCAGAGGAGGAGAGATAATATGTTATAAATGTGGAAAACCAAGACACAAGTCTTGGGAATGTCCAAAGAGAAATAAATAAAGAGGAGGTGAAGCTCACATTTCAGAAGCACAGAAAAGGAATGTTGAAGCAGAAGGTGTAGAAGATGGAAAATCCTTGATGATGAGGAAGGTTCTCTTGAACCCAGAACTAGAAGTTGAAAATCCAGTGTAGAGGAACAGTTTGTTCAGGACAGCTTGAAAGACTAAAGACATAGTATGCAAGGTAATAATTGACAGTCAAAGCACTGATAATCTAGTATCCACAGAGATGGTGGAGAAATTGGAGCTCGAGACAAATTCACATCGAAATCCATATAAGGTATCATGGTTGCAAAAAGGACACCAAGTAATGGTAACTAAACAATGCCTCGTTGAGTTTAAAATAGGTGGATATAGAGATGATATTTTGTGTGATGTAATTCCCATGGATGTATGTCATGTTTTGTTTGGAAGACCATGGCAGTTTTATAGGAATGTCATTCATGATGAGAGAAAGAACACTTACACTTTAGAAAATATTGGTAGGACACACATGTTGCTGCCGATATAGGAGAAGAAAGTGAAGGAAGAAGCCAACACATGCATACTTCTCATGAGTGGGAAGGAAATCCCAAGTGAATTCAAGAAGGAATAGGAGATGCAGTTTTCTATGGTGAGGAAACCCAGAGTTATCCTTACAAGTACTTCTATGGATGATTTGCCTGAAGAAGTTCAGGAGCTGTTGGGGAATTTCGCTGACATAGTAGTGAATGAGTTGCCTAACTCATTGCCATCTATCAAAAGTATCAGCCATCATATTTAATTGATACCAGGAGAAAGTCTTCTGAACAAAGCAACATACATATTGACACCTCAAGAGAATGAGGAGGTAAAGAAGCAAGTCCAAGAATCATTAGACAAGGGTTTGGTCAGAGAAAGCTTGAGTCCATGCGCAATACCAACTGTGTTGAGTCCAAAGAAGGATGGAGGATAGAGAATGTGTATAGAATCAAGAGCCATAAACAAGATCACCATAAGGTAAAAATTTCCTTTGCTTAGGATGGATGACTTAATGGATTGCTTAAGTGGAGCAATTTTTTTTTCAAAGATATACTTGAAAAGTGGATATCACTAGATAAGAATGAGAGAAGGTGATGAGTGGAAAACAACCTTTAAGACAAATGAGGGGTTGTATGAGTGTCTTGTTATACTATTTGGCTTAACAAATGCCCCAAGTACTTTTATGATACTGATGAATGAAGTATTGAAGGATTTCATTGGTAAGTTTGTGATTGTATATCTGAATGATATACTGGTCTTCAGTAAAACTGAAGAAGAGCATTTGAGACATTTGACATTAGTGATGAGGAGACTACAATAGGAGAAGTTGTTGATAAATTTGAAGAAGTCCTCTTTTACGAAGACAGAGCTCATTTACTTGGGCTTTGTGATCTCTTCAAATGAATTGAAGATGGATTCTGAGAAGGTCAGGGCAATCAAAGAATGGACATTACCAAGGAGTATGTTTGAAGTGAGAAGCTTCCATGGATTAGCCAGTTTCTATAGGAAGTTCATTATAAATTTCAGTGGAATTTGTGCACCGATAATGGATACAGTGAAGAAGAGACACAAGTCTTTTAAATGGACAGAAGAAACTGAGAACAATTTCAATATATTGAAGGAAAAGATAACAGAACAACCAATTATGGTCTTGCCAAATTTTGGGAAAACATTTCAAGTAAGGTGTGATGCAAGTGGAGTTGCAATTGGAGCAAGTTTGAGCCAAGATAATAGGCTTGTTGCATATTTCAGTGAGAATATGAATGCGACTAAGGGAAAGTACTCCACATATAACAAAGAATTTTATGCCATAATTCAAGCCTTGAAGAAATGGAGGCACTACCTTGGTCCAAAGGAATTTGTCTTGTATAACGATAACCAAGCTTTACAATTCATAACCAGACATGAGAAGTTAAACCAGAGACATGCTAAGTGGATAGAGTTTATGCAAAATTTCACTTTTGTCATTAAACATATTTTTGGTAATGCTAATAAGGTTGTTGATGCATTGAGCATGAGATGTCTTATTCTGCAGGAATTTTAGGTCAAGACCTTAGGGTTTGAACACCTCAAGGATATGTATTGTGATGATCCATATTTCAAGGAAGCATACGAAGCATGTGAAAATCATGTGTTGAGAGAGAGGATCCGATGGAAAGAGTATATGAACCAAGAGGGATTGTTGTTCAAAGGAAATCAGTTGTGTATACCAAAATGTCGATGAGGGAAAATATGTTGAAGGAAAAAAACAATGGAAGCCTAGCAAGACATTTCATCCATGACAAGATGTTTGCACAATTGAACAACTCATATTATTAGACAGGTACAAGAGCAGGGGTGAAGAAGTTTATGAACAAATGTAATATTTTCCAGTATGCAAAATGAAATAAATAGAACATTGGATTGTATCCTCCATTGCCTATTCCAGATAGGCCTTGGGATGCAATAAGCATGGATTTTGTGTTGGGATTTCCAAGAACCCAGAGGGGAAGTGATTCCATATTTGTTGTGGTTGATAGATTTTTGAATATGGCACACTTTATCCTATGAAAAAAGACCAGTGATGCAACACATGTTGCAAATTTGTTTTTCAAGTTGTGAGACTTCATGGATTTCCCAAGAGCATTGTCTCAGACATAGACACTAAGATTGTTGTTCATTTATGGAGAACATTATGGAAGAAGCTGGGGACATAACTATATTTTAGTTCATAATATCATCCTCAGATAGATGGAAAAACTAAGGTGGTAAATGAGAGTTTAGGAAATTTGCTGAGAATTTTGGTCACTGAACATCATAACTAGTGAGATCAAATTATATCATAAGCAAAGTTTGCATATAATAATTCACCAAACAGAAGTACAAGAAAAATTCCATTCCAAATATTATATGGGATATGCCAAGAGGGGTATCAAAGTTGAGAGACATGGAGCAGAGTGAATTCAGAAGTGCTGGAGTAGAAGACTTCGCTGCAGAAATGCAGAAGCTTCATGATCAGATCAAGGAGCAGTTGCAAAACAACAATGGAGAGTATAAACATAGAGTTGATCAACATAGAAGAGAACTTCGATTTGAAGTGGGAGATAAAGTCTTAGCACACTTGAGGAAGGAAAGGTTCTCAAGAGGAACATATAACAAGCTGAAGTTGAAGAAGATTGGACCATGCAAGATCCTAAGAAAATTTGGTAACAATGCTTATGAGATAGAGATACCAGAGGATGTGGGAATATCACCCATATTCAATGTTTTAGAATTGTATCCTTACAGAGAAGATGACACAAAGAGATCAGAAGATCAAGATAAAATTTAGTGGGAGAAGCAGATGCATGTAGCAGAAAAGCCACAGATGGAGAAGATCGTTGATCAGAGGATTGGCAAAAAAACCAGGAAGGAGACCTATTTTGAATATTTGGTCAAGTGGAAGGGACACCTGATAGAAGATGTTAGTGGGGTAAATGAAGCTATTGTCCAGAAGCATGGAAGGTCAGTGTAGGAGCTCATGGACAGGACTCCATGATTTTTCTGCCCAGAGGAGTATGATGTAGGAACATTGTCAACAAATCCACATAGGATGACAACACAATGCCTAGCACGCCTTGGAGTAGAAATTTTAAATTTTGAAAGATGGCATATCTCAGAGAACTTCTGAGTAAAATATGAATCAAAGAGGTTAATGGGAGGAGGTTGAAATATAGCGTCAAAACTAGAAGAGGTCAGATCTTCCTTTTGTTATTTGATTTTGGCATGGATCTGAAGACTCTCCCTAAATGGTATGTCACAAACGTTTATGTAATAGGACTTAAGTAGTTGTAGAATTTAATTTCGATCTAGTAGGTAGTTGGAGGAAACCCGAGAGGACCTCTTGTATAAGTAGGTGCATTGTATACCTGAATAAGGTTAGTTGCATAGTAGGAGATAGTTGTTACTGAATGTAATTTGTTTTCAGGCTATAGCCATTTTACATTGGAATGAATATAACAGAGGGATATTGACCCAATGCATGGTGTCACTATTGTTTACAGTTTCCCTATTATTTTCTGTTTTGATCAATGAATGAGTTATGTTATTGAAAGTATTAGACTGTGAAGCATTGGAATAAGTTTCAATTGTTTCTCTTCATTGAGTTTATGCAAGGTGTGCATATAGTCCGCAAGGAGTACGTTGACGGAGTCTATTTTGACTCAGAAGATCAGAAGAGATAGCGTGAAACTTCCATTGCAGAGAGTGAAAAGGGACTGTTGCAAGGTGTGCACAGTCACCCGTAAGAAGCTAAGTCTTGCATAAGAATTTGTTGCAAGGCATGCACAAATTGGAAGTTCAACTAAGCATCGAAGAAACCCTCTAAGGAGTCGAAGGGTGCGAAAGATAAATCTCAGAAGAGATAGCGAAACTTTTATTTGCAAGGAGTGAAAAGGGGTTGCTGTAAGGCGTGCACAATCACCCGCGAGAAGCTAAGTCTCTCATAAGAATATGTTGCAAGGTGTGCACAGATCCAAAAATCTGACTAAGTGTTGGAGAACCCCTTTAAGGAGTTCAAACTTCGAAGAAAGGATAAGTACAGAGGAGTTGGTGGGAGAAATCCTTCAAAAAGGAGGAGCTTTTAAGGTTTTGCAAGATAAGCGATCAAGATCTGTCCAGGAGAAGAAGAATCATTCTAGATTGTCAAATCTGGGAGAAGTTGCATGGTGGTTATCCGTGGATCCTTTCGAAAATTCATGAATTAGAGGATTTGGAGTGTAGAAGGGTGAAAAACACCGAAGTCCGGATCCACGAAGAGATCCTAGCAGTTGGTGGGAAGGCTGAGACATGGCAATAGATAAGCAAGTTCGGGAAAGAAAAACTTCGAAGAATTTGCACCAAGAAAATAGAGATCTTCTCAAAAACCGCGAAGTGCGAAGTAGATCTGAGCCATTGGTTTTGGTGAGGATACGTGGCAGAGATCCACAAGTTTCAGAGGAAAATCCCACTGGAAGAAAGGTGAAGGAGAAGAATACCGGAAAATCCGAGAGCCGAAGCAATCCTGGATGTCCATCAGTCATTGGCTGTTGGATATGCAAGAACTGTCAATTCTCGCACTAGACGTGTTCACAGTTCGAAGTTCAGGGGAAAGGGTTGCAACTGTATTCGAAGCGGCTGGAGTCTGAAGTTCGAAGCGCTTGAGGAGGTTAAACTCCGGGTCATAGCCTGAGGTCGCCTAAGGATAGGGCTAGAAAAAAAGGAGATAACTCCCACAATTTCAAATATTAAGGAGCGCTAAAGAAGGGGTCCACATGGTCCATATGACATGTGATTAAGGTGATAAAGGGCTTGTGTTAACTCAAATCGGGGCCAGTAAGGTCTCAAGGAGCTAATCCAACTCATAGATTTGAAGATCCTTGACCGGGAGGTCAAGCAGCCCCAAGGAGAGAAGGGGGTATGCGTCATGCCCTTCAAAAACACTCCCACTCTGATGTTATCCTTCTACCTAAACCCATATCCTCATTTCTCAACCAAGCCTCTGAGATAGAGCCAACATTTTTGGGAGTTGTCGCTTGTGCCATGACGGTTATCCTCTTATATTTTAGTTGAGTTATTAGCACATCCGAGAGGATTGAACTATCTCCCATGCCAACAATCTGATCCCTGCCAATTGATATTAAGTGTCCCGATCCTAGGCACCAAATCTGTCAATGAAGAATCACATGTATTTTACTAGTGAGACTGTTCCAAATTCTAGACGCAAAATGTTGTTTGTGGGAATCCTGCCTGTACCAATTGACCATTGTTGTATTATATAAATATTCTTCCATTAAAAATTTGTGCCAAATTCCATCCTGTGTCAGTACTCTCCAAAGAGTATTTACCAATAATTCCTCTTTGAAGAGAGCGAGGTTCCGGAAACCCCATCCACCAAATTTCTTTGGTCTAGATAAAATGTCCCATTTGCAGAGGTGAAACTGTTGAGTAGTCTTATTCCCTCTCCAAACAAAATCAAACATCAATTGTCGAATTTTATTTAAAATCGATCGCGGGATGTTCTCCAAAGACATCCAGTATACAGGTTGGCTCTCCAGAACAGCTTTCACTAAGCCAAAACGACCACCCAATGATAGCCACTTGTTGCACCACAGCCCAATATTCTTTTCTATTTTTTTCACTAAACAAAACCAATCTTCATTTTTTGTAGCCCCAATCTTTAAGTAATAGCCCAGATATTTAAATCTGATTGACAACTCAATAAAGGAATAAGGAAGAAGTTCCTTTAAAGGAGTCAGTTCTTCCTCTGATAAACCTTCGTAATGAACTGTAGTTTTTGAGAGGTTTATCAATAAGCCCAAAGCATTACAGAATAACTGAAGAATGTTGACGACCTCCCTATATTCTTTTAAATTCACCTTTGTCATAATAAGGACATCGTCCACAAATAATAAGTGCACAATTTTAATCATTTTGGAAACCTTTATACATGTTAGAGTTCCCTCGATAATGCTACTTTTCATTAAAAGATTGATCCCTTCCATAACCAAGATGAATAATAAAGGTGATAGTGGACAAACTTGGCACAACACCTTACCACTTTTGAAGAATTATGACGCCTCTCCATTGGATAACACTGCAAAGGAGGAATAATTAACGCAACTCATGATCCAATTAGTCAACTAGATGCTGAAACCCACTGTCATTAATGTCAATCTTAAGTGATCTGTGTCAATACAGTCATAGGATTTCCTCAGGTCAAGTTTCAAAACCTATGAATTTATATTATTTTTCTTAATAATGTGGAGAATATCATGTGTCGTACCTATAACATCTTGTATCCTCCTACCTTGAAGGAAACCCAATTGTTCGACATATAGAGATCTTGATAGTATCGTTTTGATCCGATTGGCAATAATTTTGGATATCACTTTATAACATAGATTGCACAAGGAGATCGGGAAGAAATCATCGAAGGTAACATGTTTGTTTTCCTTCAGAATAAGAGTTAGAAAGGTTGAGTTTAGTCCCCCATTAATATTTCCTTTCCTCCTCGAGTCCTCCACCATCTCAAAGAGATCCTCCCCAACCAAATCAAAAAAGAAAGTGAAAAATTCAGTAGTCCAGACGTCCGGCCCCAGACTCCTCTCTTTATTGAAATAAAATAATACATATCTTAATTCCTCCATAGTGACATGGTTGAAAAGGGATCCCTCCTCCTCATCACTAACCATCCTGGGACAGAGACAAGCTACCTTGACTTGATCATTAATTTTTACACCTGTCGGGGCCTTATAAAAATTCTTATAATAGGCTACCGCCTCTGGCCTTATCGATCCTTGGTCTGCAAGGATGACTCCATTTCCGTCCATGATTTCCCATACATGTTCATTTTTCCCGTTGTGGCTCGCCACCGTATGGAAAAAATTTGTATTATTGTCCCCACTTTTAACCTAGATCGCCCTGCTGCGAAGCCTCCAAGTCTCTTCAGCATCGCGTAATTTTTTTTTCCTTTTACTTTCCAGCTCTTGAAGATGTAGTTCCTCCTCCCGATTTGAAGTATCCACGATCAAATTCATCATGGTTACCTTTATATCTGCTTCTAGGTTCTCCAACTGTTTCTTATTCTTTGTACAAAATTCTTTATACCAAAGTTTTGTTTGACATTTTAGTTCCTTTAACTTCCATACTAGTCTACACTGCTTATCACCTTCTGAGAGGAAACATGGGTCCTTCCAAATTTTATGAACCAATGCCACATAATCCTTATCATGCAACCAATGAGCATTTAGTTTAAATGGGTAATCCTTGTAAATAGGTGGTATTTCCAGCTGGAGAAGAATGGGTGCATGATCCAAAATAAAGGGATATTCAACCCATGATCAAGTCAATCCCACCTTGGCTAATAAACCTTCGGATATCAGACACATGTCTAGACACCGCGCTATAGCTTCTTAACCAAAACGACCATTCAGCCAAGTTGGGACCATTTTAATCGGCTTAACGTCTATCAAATTTTTAGAAAGAAATAAATCTCTATAGTAATCCTCTGTCAAACTAGGAACAAAAGTGTCTCCCCGGGTCTCATTCGAAGAGATAATATAATTTAGGTTGCCATCAATAATCAAGTTGTTGATGGATAAAATGGAACTATCTGCCATCGAGCTCTAGAATAGTTTTCGATCCAGACATGGACCATAAACACTTAGTAAGGCAATCTCCCTCTTATTAATAACACACCCGTCTGTTAACAAAATACCACCAATAGTAGGAAAATGAATCAATTCACATAGATTTGGGTCCCAAGTGACCAGTAAAATACCCGAATTGCCAACATAATTAACAACACTCGAAACCCAAGAGGGACGTAAGTGGTGCATAAAATCTCTATCTTTCTATTCGTGAACCAGGGTTTCCTGTAAGAAGATGATGTCAGGGAGAGTATGATCCAGGAGTCTATGAACTGAGGCAGTTTTGAGGGTGCCTCCTATCCCTCTAATATTTAAAGTGAGTAATAACATCACTTAGCCCACGCCAAGGATTTCATTTCTCTAAGAGCCCCACTAT
>JASDQU010106501.1:83768-105827 GCA_032191745.1 Picea mariana | reverse complement strand
AAGATTAAATATTGTTATAAAGATATAAGATTAAATATCATTATGTCAAATCTCACAATATCAATACAAAGTGTTCTTAATGTGTGGTAGATAATATTGGTATAAAAAACATATATTTTCACAACAACATATATTTTCACAACAATTTTAATTTATTTTTTTAATATTTAATTGTAGTTTTCTATTGCTACCAACATGCATTTACTTTCAATCAATAAATTGAAGCAAAGAGTACATAGAAATATATTTTGATGATTTTCTTTTCATTATTTTGTGTTAGTTGACCAACCACAAACATTTTATTTTGGAGAGTTAGTATGATTTTTTTTACAGTTCTAGTATACATGTTGTATATTCAAGCTAATGCTTCTTCCTTATGACACATTACAGTAATTAGTTGATTGATTAGAATGAATTATTAAAATTACATACACAACTTATTATAAAGTAATATTATAAAATGAAATATAGGAAATTGAATCACCTTTTGAAATATGTAATTTTTATTTATGAAAAAATTGTATAACTCCAAAAAATCAATGTTTTTGTAATAGTGGTATGTTACTTTTTTCTCTAAAATATAATGCATATGTTTATATTGAAAAATCATTTAGTATCTAAATAATGGATTTTTTCAAACAAATTTGTATAAATTTATGCTACTATTTTTTCTTTCTTATATATATATATATATATATATATATATATATATATATATGAAATTTTTATTATCTTCTAAGAACTGAAAAGAGTACAAAAATAGAGTCCTTGAGCTTGGCCCACCAATAGAGGAAACCAACCCAAGCCCAATACAATTGGCGTTCAAGTGCGGGTAGGTTCAAGACCCTGGGTTCAAGTTAATTAGTCCAACAAAACCCTATAGATATCGGCCTTTTTGGCATCACCTGCAAGCAGGAGAAGTCGCACTCGAGGTATCTTTATGGGGACTACAAGAACAAGATTTTGCAGCAGTGAAGGAAAGAAGGGAGGCACGCTCTGTCATACCTATAGGATACTTTCACGCCCTAGATCCTAGCTAAACCTGACTTCGTTACTTAATTCTATATGCATATCAGTCCATATTCACGTCACTCAGTGGTTAAACATACAATTAAAGCGATTGTTCATTAATCTATTTACAATATCAGCAAAGATCAACATTCCTCCATAGTAAAAGAAAGAGTTAGCACAATATAGACATGAATAACCATTCGACAACACAATTAGACACAAATTTACCATGGTTCACCCCCTCCTCGGTTATGTCCACAAAATGTTTGATTCTTTATTATATTTATGGAATTCGACTTGCACTCTGCGCTACAATGAATGTTCAATATGCAATATTATTCTTACATTGGTAGCTTCTTTACACACACAATGTCCTACAACAACAACAAACGAGCAAGAATCCTCTCTTGAACTTCACAGATCTTTTATATATTTATCATTTTTGCTCAGGATTGTTTTCCAGCTCATAATGAGTTGGATACCACTCATGCTCACATGGTGACAACTCATTATGAGTTAGATACAACTCATGCTCGATTGGTTTTCCTAGATTTTGCGTTAGTTGTTCCTTCATGTCCCCCATCTTCTTGTCTTTCCTCTCTCTTCTTTCTTGATCCTCTTGATCTTCTTGATCCTGCACTTTCTCTTTGTACCTTTCTCACTATTCTTTATCCAACATTGTCTGCCAAATAGACCCCCAGCAATCACATGTGGCTCGTCCCGAACCACTTAGACATGTTGTGTCACATTCCTCCATGCCTCAATGAATTTATGGAGACTATCCTTTGTTGTTTGTACTCCTGTTGTGATTTTTACTTCCTTGTTCAGAATCTCCTCCATTATTTGTTCAGTTTCTATAGTAAGCTTGGCTTCGGTGTCTTGCGTTGCTAATGTCATGGTGCTTTATGTAGTGGCTAACTCTTCTAGCACCCCGATGGCTTCATATTGCAGTGGTTGCAACTTTTGTATGGCCTTCTTCTGTTCTTCCTTCATTTTTTCCACTGCATTGTACAGTTACATGTTAGCCAATATCATTGACATTCATTCTACTGGGGCCAACATGTTCATGTGTAGTGGCCTACTGCATTTCCTCCTATTTACTCCTTATCCTATCCTCCAATGATTGTAGTTATGTATGGGTGGTAAGATCTGTCCAAATGTGTGTGCTTGCGTCACACATATTTATGCATTCTTGTTCCAATCTTTTGATCTTTGCTATTGTTGTCTGCGCAGTCCTTTCCCTTTGTGATTTTTCTTCCGGTTGCATCCATGGTGGTGTGCGCACTTTCAACTCTGTGATATTCATGTGAATACCTTTGATACCCTCACTAATCCTTACTACTTGTTCCTATACTATGGCCTTGACCACCATCGATACTTTTGGGACATCCTTGTATAATTTTTGGACGACTGCGTGGAATTTCTGCGCCATCTGTTCAGTTTCTTCCTTCTCATTCAAGGCTTTGGCGGCCTTTGTCTCAGCCTCAAATTTATCGTTTAAGGATTTCTCGACATTTCCTTCTGCTTCAATCCTTTCTATCATAGCTTTCTCTGCATGTCCCTCTGCTTCACTCTTCTCATTTTATGTGAGTTCCACCCTCTCGGCGACTGCTTTCTCCAATTCACCGGTGGCGGTATCTACCTGAAGACATAGTTCCTGTGTGATCCCTATTTGCAATCCCTATAATAATTCCATCGGCATCTCGAAGACGAAGAGGTCCACATGACTTAGTCCTTGCAGCTTCTCCTTTACTTCGAGGTTTGGTAACCTGACTATTTTTACTGGGATCTTGAGTACTCTGCGCTCTACTCTCAGGTGTGTTGATACCCCAGTCTGTGCTTCCTTCGTTATGCCTTCTTGGGTTGTCCCTTCTCTTGGTGTTGGTGCCAATCAAACTATCTCTAACAATTGTTGTAGCTACAAGCATTGGTCCTGCACCTTCGTCTGTAATTTTTATTATTTCTTTGTTGTCTCTTTGAGGACTTCTTCCTCAACATCCCTTAGTTTTTATCCAATTATGTCCATGTCGTCATATTTTAGTGCATAGAAGACTTGTGGTTTTTGAGCCTTTTCCTTCTTCAGCGCAGCTGACCATGTGCTCTAGTCCTGTCGTTTCCTTCTTGTTTGAGGTAAGGGTTTTAGAGGTTGATCTGTTGGCCCTGTTTCGGGTGCATCCTCTGTGCCATTTCCTTGACGATGTCCTCTGCACCATTACCTGGAGGGTTCGTTTCTACATTTGTGTGTTGTGACACTTTAGTGTTCCCCCTCTGCACGATCGCATCCCCTTCTACTAGTAGCTTCTAGCCTGGTTCTCAATCCGGCATGACCAACTGGATGTCTTCTTCGGTTATCTTGTATTTCGTTTGGACCCACTCCTCTCTTGGATCCTTCCTAGATTTGATGTACATATGATGCATATCTGCATGAAATTCCATGACTAGGTTGTATGCCTCCACTATATTTGGTGACATGCACAGTGTGTTATGTATACTCTATCAAATTCTTTCATCATAGAGAAAGAACTCTATGTTGTTTTCCATCTGCATCCTTTTTTTTGGTGAGAACCATAAATTTTAGTATTTGGCCGCTACGCACGGCTTCTCCCTCAGTCCTAAGAATTGTGCATCCTCCAGCTCTTCCCATTTTGTGAAGGCAATCAAGATCAAGATCCAGGGGTAGTGAAATTCCATCCCCTTATCTTGGGCTTCAACGGAGTCCAGTAGGAACTGGTTTAGGAAGAAAGGGGACTAGCTCATCATAGTGCCTTCTACACATTGCTCTGCGACGACTATTACCCATGCTGGGACTTGTTCGTTCGTGCATTTTCACAGCAGTTTGCATGCTATAATTTGTGTGGCTATTCAAATTGTGGGGTTTCATATAGTTGGCACATTCAGGTTGTGCACCCCTCTAACCATGCGAAACTTCACTCACATAGCCTCTGACTATGCTCTTTCTATCTTCTTATATGCAAATAACATGGTAGGGTCTTTCGCCAAGGTGGGAAATCTAGTGATTCGTCTTATCAAGTTTGTATCAATCGAAATTGGCATATATAGCCACATGTACCCCCATGTATGAAACATAGTAGGATTTTGACGCAAGCATTGACTTCGTTGTTGTGGCTGAAGTGTGGGATGTCGAACAAGTTAAGGAGGTTTGCTTACTCCAATCCTCTAGCCCAGACCTTGACTAATGGTATCCTATCTTGTGTAAGTGGATCTATTTTGATTTCCATGTATTCATGAGGTGAAAGTTCAAGGAAGTTCACCACGTCAGTAATGTCATGGTTGACATATTTCAACTGAGGCACCCTCCCCAACATGTCTTCATCGATGATGACTGCCTCTGGAATGTTTGGGGTCACCATCATATAATCAGGAGTCTTCTGTAGTGTGATTGGTGGGGATTCATCCTTCCTCGGCAGTATGTAGTCGTGAGGAAACCTCGGCTCCGATGAGTATGTACCCAAGGTTTCCTCAATCTCTGGTTCAGTTGCAACAACTATGGTGCGACTCTTTCTTGGTACCACTACTGCTACTCCTGCAGCTTTGGGTGGCACCATTGTTGTAGTTAACTCGGCTCTGGAAGGTGTTATAACTCTGTATTTCTCTCTAGCTATGTGCTCTCTATTGTTCTTGTAACTGATAAGTAACAATAACCCATGTTTGGCAAGCTTGACTTCTTTTATACCCTTTTTTCCAATTCCGCACTAATATTCATGCCTTCCCTCCTCTCTCTTGCGCCCGTAGTGTGATAGGTGCTTACGTTAATGGTGTTTTATTGCTAAATCCCCTAGTATATTTTTGTCATGTACTACCACTCAGTCATGCGTATCGACGATGTTTTGCTTTTACTCCCTGTCTTTATGATGGATTTATGACTGGGCCTTATGGCGGCTTTATGCATTGTTATAGCTATTGTTTTTATGATTTGTCCTTTTTCATACATGATAGCTATCTCGTCATGTGGGATGGTGCAATTACTACTATATACTTGACCATTTTTTCATCAGGTTTCCCTGGTTGGCACAGTTTCCCCTACCTCTGAAATTTTCATTGTCATTATGTATGCGTGCATTCTCATTTTTTTTTCTTTCTTTTTTCTTATGCGGTTATTCCTATTGTGTCGCTTTCCGACCCTCTTGATAGAGTTTTAGTTGACTTCTATTCATCCTGTCTTTCAGTGCTACTCCATTAAGTGTTTCCAACTGCACAACACCTTCCTTTGTCACCTCTTGGATCACATTTGGTCCTAATCAGTGCATGCAGAACTTCCCTAGGTACTATATAAACTTGCTATCATATAGTAGTACCAAGTCGCCTACTTGGAATTTTTTCGACTTAATGTGTCTGTCATGCCATGATTTTTCCCTTTCCTTTTGCAATTGTTAATGGAACCCTATGGAAAATCTATCCTCCTCAAGTTGTACCAATTTTGATAGTCGTTCTTGTATTGCACCTGAATCTGACAGATCTGTGATAGTTGCGACGCACATGATTGGTATAATAAATTCCATCGGCATTACTACCTCTTATCCATATACCAAATAGAAAGGTGTTTTCCCTGTCAACTTCTTGTTGGTTGTCCTATATTCCCATAATACCACGGGGATTCTTTAGTCCCAATACTCTCTTCCCATGTTGTATATTTTTGTGATTGCATGCTCTAGGACTTTGTTGAATGCTTCCACTATGCCATTTGCCTGTAAGTGGTACGTCATACTCTTCTGGTGGTGGATTTGGAGCTCTTCGATTAAGGCTGCTATGTTTTTATTGATGAATTGTGTCCCTTTATCACTCATCAATGTTCTAGGACATCCAAATCAAGTTACTATGTTTTCGAACAAAAAGTGGGCAACAGTTTCTACGCTGCAAATTGTAACTGGCCCGACTTGTACCCATAGATTTAGATATTTTGTTTTTGTAATGATGTACCTAGCCCCTGATATTCTTACTAGTGGGTTTATTCATCCAATGAAGTTGATAGCCCAGTTATCAAAAGCACGTAATGTAACTTGTGGGTTCAATGGCATCTTGTCCCTTCTCGAGGGTTTTCTAACCCTTTGATAAACATCGCATGTCTGAAAGTATTCCTTTGCATCCTTATAGAGTGTAGGCCACCATAACCCTGCGCATAATACCTTCTGTGTAGTGGATTTTCCTGCATAATTTCCTCCTACTATCCCATCCTGTGCTTCTTCCAATATAGTTTGTCTTTCGTTTTCGACTATTCAGCGTTGTAGTACTCCATCTGCGCCCAATTTATATAAGCTTCATGCAATTAATTGGTAGTCTGCATCCTTTACTACCATCTGCTTTTTCTATGTGACCATCATGTCTGAGGGGAGCATCCATGTACTTAAGAACTGTACAATATCTGTACAGTAGTCATCCACCATCTTAAATGAAAATAGTTGTGCATCTGGTAAGATATCGTCCAGGTTTCTCACCTCTTCTCCTAAGAGTATGTGCAACAAGTGATCTGGTCCTGCATTGAGTTTACCTAGTTTTACTACTACTTCAAAGCCGTGCTCCTGGAATAATAGGAGCCATCTGCAAATCCTCCCCCCAAACACCATCTTGTTGACCAGATATCTCAACATAGAATGATCTATGTACATCTTAAAGTGTGACCCTAGTAAGTAGTATTTGAACTTCTGCAATGCATAGACCATAGCCAATCCCTCACATTTTGTTGCGGTATAATTTTTCTTTGTTGTTGATAGTTTCTTACTTGCAAAAGGAATTGGGTGATCTATGTCTCTGTCACTTGGTTGTGACAAGATTGCGCCCAATGCTATTGATGATGCATCCATGTGTACATGAAATTCCTTATTCCAATCAGGGAAAATTAATATCAAGACAGTTACTAACTTTTGTTTCAGTGTGTCAAGTCCTATCTGGCAATCGTCATTCCACTGGAACTTTGCATCTTTTTTCAATAATTTTTCCATTGGAGCTATAATTTGTGCGTATCCTTTTGATAAATTTCTTATAATAGCCGGTATGACCCAATGTCACATGCAGTTGTTTGACTGATGTGGGTGGTTGTAAGTCCATAATAACTACAATATTTGCAGGATCAACTATCAAGCCATGTTTGCATACTATGTGTCCCAATAATATTCCAATCGGTGCACAAAATATACACTTATTTAGGTTTAAGGATATCTTATGTTGTCTACATTATCCAACATCAATCTTAGCAATTCGACATGATCTTGTAATAGGCTAAATAAAGTCTACTCATCAAAGTAGACTTCGATAAACTTGTGATAAACTCCTTAAACACTACAACAAATACTCTTGAAAATACCAAAGGTGCTTTATTTAACCCAAACAAAATTACTATGTATTGAAAACTTCCCCATTCTGTCGCAAATGTAGTTTTGTATCTATCTTCCTGGGCAATTCTTATCTGATGGTAGCCTATGAAACCGTCTATGAATGAATAGGATTCTTTTCCTCCTACATTTTTAAGTACTTCATCTGTCAATGGTTTTGGGAATGGATAGTGGAGGCATGCATCATTTAGTTTCCTCAAATCGACACACATTATTAGGCCCCTTGTTTCTTGTCATGTACTACCATGTGACTTATCCATTCCAATTCCTCAACTGGTTCGATGAATCCTACCTTTAGCATGCGGTCTATTTCCTCCTTTACTTTTTCTTTATATATTGAATTCAACCTGTAGGGTCTCTATGTCACTGGTTTAGCACCTGGCTTCAATGGAATCCTCATCTCCCCATGCTCGCTCGTTATTCCTTTCATCTCTGAGAAACTAGTAGGGAATAAGTGTTGGTATTAGTGCAGTAGATATGTTATCTTTTCTACGGTTTCCTCATCCCAATAGTATCCTATATATGCAAACTTAAGGCATTCTTTTGTCCCAATATTAACTTTTCATGTCTTGACTAGGTGTGCATATGTTGTAGATTCTAGATCTGGGTTCTCTACTATTCATTCCCCTTCTCTTTTCGGTACTTGGATGTTGTGGGGAACTTCATCATCTAGTGCTCCTATGTCACATTGTAACATTCAAATAGTTCATGTACCATCATAGAGGCATTATGTGTGCCGCATACAGATATTACTTCCATTGATTCTGCATCGATGAAGATTTTTTGTTTAATCACTTGTAGTGTTCTACTTATGAGGGTCGACTCGTTCTGAAAGTTAAATGTTGCCTGGAACCTTTGAGTTATGTAATCTCATTCTTCTATATCTCTACACATCTCCAATTCTAGGTACCAATTCTTTGGGATGGTATGCATTATGTGTATGAACCTATGTCTCCATTCTTTCCTTCGAATCAATTTCCATGCTTTTTCACATTGTGCAACATGATCTATTGGGTTTCCTTCCCTCACATAATTTTGCATCATATTTGATCTGGATTTTATGAGCATAACGAAATGACTACAGATTTTTAACAAGTGCTTAACACAAAATAACAGAGATACAGTAAAATTGGTTTGCTATTCAATAAGGAATTAAGCTGAAACTGTAAAATGCAGCGGAAACAAGCTTGCAGGAATGGTGGCGGCGTATCTCTGAGAAGAGATGTGATGGTTGCACTCATTCGCAAGAAGATGATTACAATGAGGATCTGAAGGCCTTTTTACAATAAATAGTAATGCCAAAAAACCTAGACATCCAAAAACCTAACCCTAGGAGATAAAGTGCCAAAAGTCATGTGGGCCCCATTTGGGTAAGTTAATACATCAACTTCTCGGGGTCGTAACTTTTGCATACAATATCCGTTTTAGACGGATGATATCTCG
The DNA here is from genome assembly GCA_032191745.1 of Picea mariana. Taxonomy (NCBI): domain Eukaryota; kingdom Viridiplantae; phylum Streptophyta; class Pinopsida; order Pinales; family Pinaceae; genus Picea; species Picea mariana. Next base: position 97,026 of record JASDQU010106501.1, on the reverse strand, counting down.
TTGGAAAGGTATCGTCAAGGAGACTCATTTTGGGGGAAAGATCCAAGGAATTTTCATATTGCTCCTTGTTTTCCCAAAAAAATGTCATTTAGGGCCTCAAAACAGCTCTAGAAGTTTCATGACCCGAAAAACTACTAAAAATAGGAAATTACCAAAATTGCCAGAAAATTGTTTTGAGCCAGTTGGAAAAGGTGGGTGGCCACCGATATCCACCTGGATCAATCATCCCTCCTTATGAAGCAACGGTCTCCATTGCGTTGAGTTCCCCCATCAAATGAGGAAATTTCTGTTGAATTTGGCCCCAGGTGAGCCACTTGCCTTGGTGCAAGAGCTGCCCTGCTTTGACGACTCGATAAAGATGGATCCTTTGATGTCGAGTGCCCTTGATCTGTGTGTCCACAATCTGATCATGGGATGCCTGTTGTATGCAGTCAGGTTTGAGCTCTGTTGGTGTCAGTTGTTCTACTACTTCTGAGGTGTCCAATAGTGGTGGGAAATAAGGGCGAAGGAGATCCACGTTGAACACTGGGTGCAGGCCAAGGAAAGGAGGAATGTTGAGCTCAAAAGCATTATCCCCCAACGCCTTGGTGATGGTGTACGGCCCATAACGGAGTGGGTGAAGCTTCCGATGGGGTCCTGTAAGGCGTTGTTTCTGCAAGTGAAACCAAAATTTGTCGCCCACCTGAAACTTATGTGGCACCCGATGTTGATCATGGTGTTGCTTGTACTTGTCATTGGACTTCTGTAGGATATCCTGAACTTGTTGAAGGATGTCCTGGATTCGCTCAATGAACCCGATGGCTTTGTCAGCTTTAGTTGGAACAGGAGATGAGTTGGTTGAGGTGACAGCAAGGGGAAGTGCAACATCTATGGGACCCAATGGTTGGAATACCAACCCCACTTGAAAGGGGTTGTGGTTGGTTGAGCTATGCAGGGCTCGGTTGTATCTATGTTGGACATAGGGAAGGCTCTCATCCCATGTGTGAGGATTCTTGGAATTATACATGCGAAGGATATGCACAATCATTCGATTTACAACCTCGGTTTGGACATCTGTCTGGGGGTGGAAGGCCATGGATTTGGTGAGCTTGGTGTCCAGCAGTGACCAGAGGCTTGACCCGAATGTGCTGAGAAATCGAATGTCCCAATCTGAGACAATGGTTTGTGGGATTCCAAAATGTACCCAAACTCGTTCAAAGAAGAGAATGGCAGTGACCTCTGCTGTGATTCTCTTCTTGCAGGCAACCAGAATCGCCATCTTAGAAAAGCGATCAACAACCACAAAAACATAGTCATTTCCTCACTTGGTGGATGGGAGGCCTGACATGTAGTCCATTGAGATGAATTCCCATGGCCTGTCAGGAGTAGGAAGAGGGGTGTATAGGTTGTGTTTCTTAGTGGTTGATTTGGCAATAGTGCAGGAAGTGCAGGACCCGATATACTTGTTGACCTCCTATCGAAGTTTCAGCCAGTAGAAATGTTTCTGTAGCATCGCCATTGTCTTTTTGACACCAAAGTGTCATGCCATCTAATTGTAGTGGGATTCCCAGATCACCTTCGCTTGCTCGCTTGATGGAACACAGATATGGCCCAGACGACACGACAACCCATCCTGAAGATGGAAATTATCGACAACTGCATTTGCACCCAACATTTGGTAGGTGGTGGGAAAGTTTGGGTCTGTCTCATAGAGTTGGGGGCATCCAGAAGTCTCATGGTCGCAAGAGTCTAGCACCGTGGTGAGTGTCGCGACTGGAGGTCTGTTGAGGCAATCAGCGATGTAATTGGTGCTTCTTGTTTTATACTTGATGTTGAGGTGGAATTGTTGCAACTATGTGGACCACTTTTGATGGCGATCATTCTGCAATTTTCTTTGTGTCTACATGAACTGCAGTGGCTTATGATCAGTCTGGATGACTGTCTCCTTCCCAAGAATGTAATATTTCCATTGGCAGCAAGCTTTCACAATGGAGTACATTTCTTTGTCGTAAGTAGGGTACTTAAGGACAACATCTGATAGTGTCTCACTATGATAGGCCACGGGGTGGTCGTGCTGAGTGATAATGGCGCCCACAACATAGTATGAAGCATTTGTCTCGATCTTAAAGGGTTGATGTAGGTCCGGTAGTGAAAGAACTGGGGCTAAGCACAAGTGTTGCTTCAAATCATCAAACGCTTGTTGTTGAGACCGGCCCCACGCAAATTTCTCCTTACCACCACCCCTGGTTATTTGGCTGAGGGACCATGCAATATGGGAGAATCCCAACACGAAGCTACGGTAGAAATTGGCAAGGCCCAAGAAGATTTGAAGCTTAGTGAGTGTGGTTGGGGCTAGCCAATCACGGATGACTTGGATCTTGGATGGATCCACATGTACGCCATGTTGATCAATGATGTAGCCTAGATAATGGACCTTGTCCATGCCGAAAGAGAATTTTTCCAAGTTGGTGTATAGCTTGTGCTGCCACAGGGTGTGCAGAACCTGTTGAATATGTTGCAAGTGTTCGGCCCAAGTTATGTTGTAAATGAGAATGTCATCCAGATACACCACTACAAAAGTATTGGTGAATGGTCGCAGGATATTGTCCATCATCCTCATGAAATTGGCTGGAGAATTTTTCAAACCAAAGGTCATGACCAACCATTCAAAAAGTCCTTCCTTTGACTTGAAGGTGGTCTTCCATACATCTGTCTGTTCTATCAGGACCTGGTGGTAGCCAGACTTCAAATCAATCTTACTGAATTATTTGGCCCCCATGAGTTGATCAAGGAGGTCGTCAATTCGTGGAATCAGGTACCGGTTCCTGACTGTGATTTTATTCAGAGCCCGGTAATCAATGTAGAGTCGCTAGGTTCCATCTTTCTTTTGTACCAGCACGATTGGGCTCCCGCGAGGTGATGAGCTAGGACGGATGTGCCCCTTGTGGAGCAGTTCTTGGATATGTCACTTGATATCCTCATTCTCTGACAGAGATAGGAGATAGACTGGCCCATTGGGCGGTGGTGCTTTGGGGGTCAGATCGATGGGGTGCTTGACCTGGCAGTGCAAAGGTACCCTGGTAGGTGAGGAGAAGATATTTGAGTATTCTTCCACGACTTTATCTACTTGATTCTATTGTCTGGAGAGGTTGGCCGTAGAGACCCTGGATGTGGCTGTGAAATTTCACTTATTTTGTGAGTGAATCATGAACAATACAAACTTCCCCGTCTGAGAGATGACCTTCCTACATTGTTTGGCAGAGATAAAGGAAATAGCACTAGGTGGGACTGCCTCGGGTATCATGTACAATTTCTTATTCAAAGTAATAATAACACTACGAGGCTTAGACTCATATACAGCATGATGTTTCCATAAATAAGGTTGGCCCAAAAGAACATCACAAACTTCGAGAGGAGAAACATCACACAATACCTCATCTTTGAAGGGCTTGATGTTGTACGACAATCAGTGTTGTTGGCTGACGCGGAGCTCGCTTCCTTGGCGGAGCCATCCAATGGTGTAAGGTTGTGGGTACGGCATTGTTGGCAGGGCCAGCCGCTTGACGACCTCTGCTGAGATGAGGTTCTTTTGGATACTGCTATCAATGATGAAGTGTAGTGGGGTGCCTTTTACCCACATCTATGAATGGAAGAGGTGCTTTCCTTCTTTTGGCCCATCTAGTTCACCAGGTTGGAGCTTGGTGGTAGCAACAGTGGCACTGGGTTCCGCGTCAAGTAATCTTTGAGGAGCGCAAAAGTAATCTTTTCTCTATTCGAAAAGTTATGGACAGAAAAATACCCTTCTAGTAGACTCAACCACTTGTCTACAACATCTGCGTCTATCTTACCTTCAAATATAGGAATATTGAAGTTTATTTGTACCTTGAAGGGGGCAGCGCCTCCGCTCGAAGAAGATGTGTCGCCTGTTGGTTGCCGCCGAAGGATTTGGGCGAAACTATCCATCATCTCATTCCTCTGATGCATGAGGGCTTCCTCAATCAACAATTTGAAAGGATCTCTCATCTTGTCATCTTTATTTTCTCCTGCCATGAGAGGTCACTTGGGCGTGCGAGAGCTTTTGTCCTCAAGAGAAACAAGCTCAAGACCCAACTCTTTGTACTCCGACCTCGTTGGGGACATGCATTAAGACGACAAGGAGAAGACCCCTATGATACCACTGATCCGGATTTTATGAGCAGAATGAAATGACTACAGATTATTAACAGGTGCTTAACACAAAATAACAGAGATACAATAAAATTGGTTTTCTATTCAATAAGGAATTAAGATGAAACTGTAAAATGCAGCGGAAACAAGCTTGTTGGAATGGTGGCGGCTTATCTCTGAGAAGAGATGTGATGGTTGCGCTCATTCTCAAGAAGATGATTACAATGAGGCTCTGAAGGCCTTTTTACAATAAACAAGAATGCAAAAAACCCTAAACATCCAAAAACCTAACATTAGGAGATGAAGCGCCAAAAGTCATGTGGACCCTGTTTGGGTAAGTTAGTACATCAACTTCTCGGGGTCGTAACTTTTGTATACGATCTCCATTTTAGGCGCATGATAGCCCATTTGAAAGGTATCGTCCAGGAGATTTATTTTGTAGGCAATATTGAAGTAACCTTCATATTGCTCCCTGTTTTCCCAAAAAAACATCGTTTAGGGCCTCAAAACGGCTGTGAAAGTTTCAGGACCCGAAAAACTGCTAAAAATAGTAAATTGCCAAAATTGCCAGAAAACTGTTTTGAGCCAGATGGAAAAGGTGGGTGGCCACCGATATCCATCTGGATCAATATCTCCCTTAATATTGAATCTTATCTGCATTAGTCACCTAGACTGTTGCCAATCTTCCAGGTTTTCTTTGTGTGTCGCCCACCATCTTGTTGGGTTGACTTTCAATACAATGTCCAATGCTAGTAGCCTCTATTGGTCCAGTACCTGTTCCTCGAATATCTATATATATATTTTTATATTTGTCAACCCATCATACTTAGGTGGGTTGGAAAATTCTATTCCAATCCAACGTACTAATCTAGTCATGCATGCACACCGTCGTGTTGAGACTTCATGCATCCGTTGCTGCCAGTTTTCGAGACCTGCTTCTATGTCCGATGTACATGAACTGATTATTCTCCAACTCAGTGTGTCATATTCGGTGGGGTTAACATAATAGACCATCCTCCCAGTCATGTTGTACAAGTTATCAATTTCATTTCCCTTTGTTGGTTATGTGTACCTCCTTCCTTCTTTTGGGTCTAATGGCATAGTGACTTTCAGTTCCCCTACTTCAAATATTATCTCTCACGTTTTAAAATTGATAATAGATTGGTTATCGCAGGCCCATTCCAATCCCATTAATGCTGGGTATGGCTGAATATTTTCCACAATCTCGATAACTTCAAATTCTGTGACATTGTGCACTCCATCTATACTCACATGTATTCCTGTTAATATGCCAATAGGTACTATTTTGATTAATGATATTTTTGTGGTTGGGATTTTTGGTGTTGATCGGAATAGCCACAATTTTGTCAATAGACTATCAATGTTTCGGATCCAAGTCAGGATCCATCTTCAGGTACTATTTTGTATTGATTTGCTAGTCTCAATTGGATGGGTAACTATTGGGCCTTCGTTTTGATAAAATAGGTTGTGCCACTCATCAACAGAAAACCAACCAAGTGAAGAAGGTTGAAAAAGGAAACATGCAATAGAAAGACATTGAAACAAAATACAGTTTGAAGCCAGTGTAGAATTAGTTTTGAGCCAATATAGTTACAATAGAATCAATAAGAGAAGAGGGTTGATAGGTTCTCAAGAGGAAGGAAGGAACACATTGTAAGGATGATTCTCTTGATGATGATTCTCTTCTTGGATGACTCTTTTCTATGTTCTCTTTATTATTGTGTTGTATTCTAATGGGTGAGGGAGAGATATGGAGATGCAAGAAATGGATCTGTACTCCATATATAAACTGTAATTAGGAAGGGAAGATCCTAGACTCATTGTGATCAATTGTATTATTGTAGTGAGATGTACCGAATGACCTCTTATAATGAGTAGGGTGGATTTATAATGTAAAATTGTGAATTCTTACTGTCCAAAGACTACTAATATAACAGAAAGATAATGGAGATTAAATTTTGAAAATGTTCCTGGTTCATGTTACTTTTTGTATCTCTAAATGTCATTATGCTCTATCTGTTATGAATTACATGTCATTATCCCTTCTTAATGTTATATATAGTCATGTTCTTATGTATTAGTGTATGATGTGCCAAGGACCTTAACTGAGTATCTATCTTGCATTAGAATGGTAACAGTATCGATGGGTTAGAGATCTGTATAGCATTCTTCTTACCTTTCCCTTATCTCTTTTGTCTTGGTTGCACTTTGGGTGAGACTTCTTTCCTTTCGGAAAGATGAGAATGTCAGCACACTAGACTACTTCAGTACCCTTTTTTTGGTAACCTACAGAGGACCCTCGTCTGACAACTTTGCGCCAACAAAATAGTTTTGTTGTCGAGACTTTGATTTTACAAGGGAACCTGTAGGGAGAATGCTTCCATGGATCCATAAGTCTGACATTCATCAATGGTGAGAATGTAAGTGTGATGCATTCATACTGCAAGAAGCGGAGTTATGTAACCTGAACTAGGAGATCGCTCAGGATCTTGTCTTCTACTCAGAAATATCAAGCGACTAGTACGAGATTTTCTGGGTAGAATTCTCGAAAAAGTTGTCCCAATGGGTAGATCGTCTACAAGAAGCACCAGAATTCAAAGAACATGTAAAATAAATTGATTCTTGGGATACAGAGAAGGTAGTAGATCTTCACCAACTGGATCAAAAGATCACTCGAGCTGTGTATTTCTGGGTTGACACGTCTTTGGAAGGCTATATCATTGAATTTACAGTGGAGAAGCACCAATCTTTTTCACGAGCCGAAGCAATATTCAAGAAAGAGGCACGGGGAATATTGTTGAGGGAAATTCACCTTTGGATCAAGGTATTTTTGGTGGAGGAGAGGATGTTAGTTTTTCCCTCGCGTGAGATGGCAGCCTCAACGCATACGCTTGGGGTGGGGCAACTTTGGGGCAGATTCATGACCTAATAAGGGGAACAAGTTCTTTGACAAATTGAGGAAGAGTAAACAACATGAAGTGAACACGTCCTGAGGAGAGCTGCCATAGTTGAGAAATGGTGGTGGGGAAAGGTAAAGAGAGCAGTGAAGTAGTCTGAAGTGTTGCAGAAAGAAATCAGACCTGGAGGAATGGATGAAAGGAAGACAGAGGAGTTGCAGAAGTTGCAAAGACAAGAAAGATTGGTCATTCTAAGGTTGCAGGAAAGAGAAGCAGAGAAAGAAAGAAGTCCCATGGAGAGCGGATGAGATAAGGAGGGTGTAGAAGCAAGTGAATATGAGGGACATCTGGATATTGTGGAAGACAGAGAAGATCTGGTCTCGATCCCAGGAGGATTCGACCAAGAAGGGAAGCAAGTTTCTCCAGTACAAGAAAACGAGACCGCCAAGATCAAATAAACTCACCCAGAAGTCAGTGGATCCATCCCCGAGTCGCCCATACCCGAGGTGCCTTCAATAAACTTGGTAATATCAATACCTTATACTCATGCAAATCCTATTTTGTCAAATTTAGTCAGTTCAGCGGGACCTGAAAATGCCAATTGGTGCCTGAAAATGCCAAATATGCCAATCCATTCCAATTGGCGCCTGAAAATGCCAAATATGCCTGACACGTGGCAGCCTGTGGGACTTCCATGTGGCATGATAACATCATTAGTATGTCATTTTGACATAATCCTATCCAGTCAGTTGTTGTACAACTGACATAATTATGAGTAGTATGGATGTTGATGTGTCCTGGTTGACTTTGACCTAGTTGACCAAACTTTGACTGGCCATAAATTCTTCATCTAGACTCTGTTTGACGAACTATTTATGTCGTTGGAAACATTGTGATGTGATCTTCGCAATGATACCAATTTTTTTGAGTTTCGAGCACCTTGAATTTTTTCCCTTTCTTTATCTGTTGAGGCCATTTTGAGCTTCCTGAGGTACTTCTGAGAACTATGAGTCATCCCTAGGCCTCTCTGGATCCTTTTCGGATCACGCCTTCCCACTAAGAGCTTTTGGACCACCAAAATCCTTTATCAATCAACAGGTAAGTGAGGGAAGAGTTCCCTCACCTTGTCTTTCTCAATCCACTTTGCCTTTCTTAGATGTGTGCCCTTTAAGCCCACTCGAAGATAATCGACATCACCCCTACGTGAAGTCCTCGTCCTTCTGTCCAGGATGATATATTTCTTCAACTCATCCAAGTACTCAGGAGAAAACTCATCAACTGAAGGTATTGAAACTTCCTCATCCTAGTCCATGATCATGGGAGGCTCAAAAAGTTTCAAGTTTTCCATGTTTACAACCGAGTAAATCTGCATAAATGTGGAAGATCTGGATGAAAATCATTGGTATCGATTTTCTCCAAAATAGTGAAGGGTTCATATCAGATAGGCTTGAGTTTCTTGCCTTCACCCTTCAACCACTCCTTACTGATGTGAAGCCATAATTGGTCTCCGACCTGGAACTGGTGATCAACATTATGCTTGTAATGTCGAGCCTTATACTATGCTTGACTTTTCTCCAACTACTCCATGACTGCTTGTTGCACTTGCTAGATCCTTTGAATGAACTTGCGAGCCTTGTCTTCATTTCTTTCTTCATTTGAATCGACATCTTTCCCATACATCAAGTCCAAAGAGACCTTAGGAAATTATCCAAAACATGTCTCAAACGACGAACATTGAGTGGAGGAATGTAAGGCTCGATTGTAATCATGTTGAATATAGGGTATCTGGTCATCCCACAACTTGGTATGCTTGCTGCAGTAGCCTCGAAGCAAATGTACCATTGTTTGGTTAACAACCTTTGTCTGACCATCAGTCTGTGGAAGGAAATCCATACTCCTCTTCAACTTGGAGTCCATCATTCTCCACAAACTTGTCCAAAACTCTCCAAGGAATCAAGTATCTTGATCTGAGATAATGGATGTGGGCAACCTGAAGTGGACCCAAACATACTGAAAGAAGAGATTAGCAGTCTGCTCAACAATGACCTGATTTTTACATGGCATCAATATACACATCTTGCTAAACCTATCTACTACTACATACAAGTAGTCATGACCCCTTTCGACATTGGTAAACCCCTTACAAATTCCATGGAAATACTTTCCCATGGATGAGACGGAACAAGAAGTGGTGAGTACAACCCCAATTTTCTATTAGTGGGCTTACAAGTAGAGCACATCAAAAACCTCTTTACATACTTGGTTACAATTTCTTTCATATGAGGCCAGTAAAAAAACCTTTGCAGATGATCCATGGTTTTTCCTACCCCAAAATGCCTAGACACAATAGAAGTGTGAGCTTCTCGTATTACATCGAATCGTTCACTTTTAGGAATACGTAGCTTTCCAAGATGGTAGAGAAAGTTCCCCTGCAGACAATAGTTCTCCACCTATGCACCATGGGTTAGATTCTCAAATACATCTTTAAAATCTTCATCAATAACATATTGTTCAACATAGCTATCATGAGATAAAGAAACATTCTTCAAAACAATAGAAGCAACAATAGAAGGTCTAGAAATCATATCAGCTACTTTGTTACTTGTACCCTTTTTATACTTGATTACCAAAGGGAACTATTGAAGAAAAACCATCCACCTGTAATGTCGAGATTGATGCAGCTTGGTTTGTGCTTGGAGATATTGTAAGGGCTGGTGGTATGTATGTATAATTGTTTCCTTCCCTAACAAGTAATGCTTCCATTTTTTCACACTTTGAACTAATTCATACAAATATTTGTCATATGTATAAGGATAGTTAACAACAACTTGGTTAAAAGTTTCAGAGTGGTAACAGATAGGCTTACGATATTGCATCAATATTGTACCCATGGCGTAATTGTTGGCATCCATCTCGATCTCAAATGGTTGCTGAAGATTCGCCAATGCTAATAGTTGTGATGTAATGATATTTTCCTTCAAGGTGTCGAAGGCCTTTTGTTTCTTTCCTCCCCATTGAAAAGTGTTCTTCACACTGGTCAAGGCATGCAAAGGAGCTGCAATAAATGAGAATTTTTCGATGAATCTCCTCCAGTATTGAACTCCACCCAAGAAGCTTCGTACTTCAGTTACATTTGTGGGCTCAGGCCAATTTACAATTACATCAATTTTGGAAGGATCAATTTTCAATTGTCCTCCTCCTACAATATGACCTAAGTACACCAATGCAGTCTTGCCAAACTCACATTCGGACAATTTTACATACAACTTTTCCCTTCGCAAAGTATCCAATACTTTCTTTACATGTCGTACATGTTCATCCGAAGTCCCACTAAATATAAGAATGTCATCTAAATACACAATTACAAATTCATCTAAGAGTGGCATGAATACATCATTCATTACACGCATGAAGGTCGGTGGGGCATTACAAATCCCAAACAGCATAACTAACTAGTCAAATAGACCATGTTTGGTTTTAAAGGCAGTTTTCTATGCATCTTGTTATGCAACCCTAATCTGATGGTAACCACTATGCAAATCCAACTTAGTGAAATAAACAACATTCTTTAATTTATCAAGTAAATCATATATACAAGGAAGAGGGTATCGATTTTTCACCATGATTTTGTTGAAGGATTGATAATCGATACACATTTTCCATGTGCCATCCTTCTTTGGCACCATCACAATTAGATAACCGCAAGGAGATGAGTTGGGCCTGAGGACCCCTCGATCCAACAAGTTTTGTACCTGTTTCTTGATCTCTGTCATCTCTATAACCGACATCCTGTACATGCCCACATTAGGAAGGGGAGAATCTTGTTGAAGATGTATTTCAAGTTGGATTTCCATCTTAGGAGGTAATCCATGTGGTTCTTGGAAGATCTCATCATAATTAGAAACAATATCAATTAATTGTTTCTTATGGGAAGGATCACATCCTTGAAAGGCGTTGGATGTTCCAACATCCTTTTCTCTAGCAACCATGAGTACATATCTCTTATTAGTGTTTATGAGTCTTTTCATTTGTTATTCACTAACAAGTGTTTTGTTTACCTTCATGTTGTGGGCTCTAACAATGTATGCCACTCCTCCTTTAGTAAGGTGATATTTTTTCTCATGATGAAAGAAGACTTATTTTCTATCATAAAGATATGGACTCCCTAACACTATGCCACATATCAAGTGTAACAACATCCAAATAAACTTCATCAACCAACTTTGAAGCAATAGCAAATCTAACCCTACACTGCTTGGTGACATTAAGTTTTTCTTTGTCGCATACCCAATCAAGAGGATAAGGCTTTCGATGTGGTTTTGTTTCAAGGCCCATTTTTTTGACAAGTGTCTCAGATATTAAGTTAACTTGGGAACCCGGATCAAACAAAGTATCAATCTTAGTATGCTTAGATACAACCCTTATGTGAAATACTTAATTCCTCTTTCTTTCATCATCATGAGATTCATTAGTGGAACTTGAACTAGCATAAAGGGAATATTTACCTTGTACTCCAACCGTGGTGATCTTTTACTCATCTCCCGAATCGGAACCAAGATCTTGTTGCATTGTAGCAACGGCCTTTGTCTTCCCCTTTCCACCGAATTTTTTTTGCCTCCTCTCTGGATGTAGTTTCCAATAGTGCTCATCGTCATGATCATCCCTCTTGCAGTGAGTGCAAGATGGATTTCCTTCTCCCTTCTTTGTAGTGGTGGTCTTTCTGTCCTTTCTTTTAAACTTTTCTTTAAACTTATTATGTGGGAACTTGGAAGGCTTCTTTGTGGGATCTTCTTGAACATTCTTTCCTCTGCTTTCAAGGTGCATGGCTTGCACAGAAAATTCATCAAGATTGATGGGGTTAAATACCAATAAAGTGTGACAAAGATAACTATGAAGTGCACCAATATACTTCATTAAAGTTTCATAGGAATCTAAAGGAATGTTTAGTGCAAGTGATTTCTTCCTAAATTCCTACGTGAAACTTTGTCTTAAAGTTTTCCATTCCATCATTGCTTTATGTAAATAACCCAATGGATAAAATTGCTTCCTTATTGTTGATTTAAATTCCAACCATGAGGAAATAATATTACCACACTTACTTGTGTTCTGAATTTCTCTCCCACCATACGAGAGAAGTGCCTTCCAACTGAAGAGAGGATAATTGCACTTTCACTTCCTCTTCATCAATCTATTGTACATGACAATATACTTCAACCTATCGGATCCAATTATCTATCTTTTCAGGATTAGCACCTCCATTAAACATAGGTAAAGTAAATTTTACATCGAGATTCAATAATGGTTTCTTAAAAGAGGCTTTATGGTTAGCATTAGAATGATGAGAATGATCAGAGGAAGAAGAAATAGAACTTGTTGGTGGAGACGAAGGTTTAGGAGGGTCTCCTCCTTCCCCTTGGTTAACTGAAGCATTTTCATCTGTTAGTGCTTCCTTTTTCTTCCCTTTATTTTCCATCCTCTTCTTGTAATCTCCATACATTCACTCGACCATATCTGACATGCGATAGAAGACCATATGGAATTTTTTCTCATGTTCATCACGCTTTTCCTCTTCATCCATTTTCTTCCTTTGGGATGCACAGCTAATCTCTGGGTTTAAAGTCTTAAGTTTCCTTAACCATGTTTATGCTTGGCCCTAGTAAGCATTCACACTCAACAATTCAAGTCAAATATGATTGCTCTGATACCAACATGATCCAGGATCTTTTCATCGATATGACTTATTAAAGAATTGTAATAAATGGGCATAAATTAAAGTGCACCATAAATAAGGAAAGCTCAATAAGAAGGAGACATAAGCATCAATTTGAACACAAAACTTGTTAACGGAGTTCATCCCTGGTGGACTACATCTCTGGGTCCTACTCTCAAATGGGTAGGCCTTTTTATTATCTCAGCAAAATAATTTGGCAAAATACATAAGTGTACCTCATTCTAGAATTAAGCTGCAGAATCTTTGCTCATATCAGAAAAGAGACATCACCATTGAATTTGTGGCGTTGAATTACCCAAAAATTATTGTCTCCACGTGTCAATCTGACTCTGGCACTCCAAGGCCCATTAGAAAACTCATCTTTGTTTTCATGCGTACAACCTGCAATTAATTCATTAAAGTATGCATTGAAATTCTTGCTCGACCGTACCGTCGTGTGCCCACCCCCCCCCCCTCAGCACTG